>VMBQ01000211.1:648578-669762 GCA_007657795.1 Dreissena rostriformis
TATATATGTATAAGTATTTTAAACAAGAGCACATCAATTTAATTTGTATTTTTCAAAATTAAACGTGGAATAATGAGTCTTTCTTCTAGTGGATAATTGTACCGGTGTTTGCGGAAGTTACGGAAAATGGAATCAATCTATATGTGGATGTAATTGCAAAGCCGGTTACTATGTTAAATAAGTATTAACATTTCAGTGTTTCTTTTTTCGTGTTTTAGTTAGCAAAAAGTTAACGCTGTCTTTTGTAATGGTCGACATAGCATAGTTTTATTTTAAGTTGAATGAAATAAATTGATATCCTTGTCTGTAAAATGTTATTTATAGACAGACTTTTTTATATTTTGCAAGTCATACAAATATTCGTACGTGGTAAGGAGTAGGCATAGTGAACCCCTACGTTAGGATTCGAACCTCTCTGGAAGTACTGAAAAACAAATACATAAATATTTCAACAACATGGCTTTATTCATAAGTTATTCACAGCGGTAACATTGTAAGAAGCATTGCATCCTATACCGTCAATTTTCAAAATAGTATAGTGTGTTATGGACTAATCGTTATTGGCTGTCTTTATGTTATTGTTAATCAATAAAATATTGTTTAAAACAGAGTATTCGTGTATGTATGTGTTGTAAATTATTGTCCCTTAGCTCTTTTTGCGGGTGCTGATCAATCTTCAATATTGGTACAATCGTTTTGAATGATATAAAAATAACAATGCGCATTCGCATTTATACTAATATCTTAGATGTGTGGATCCTCATTGGAGTGCAAGGTTTGTGTAGGCGTGTATTCGAAAGCCACTAAAACATGCGATGAAATATGTGTTTGCATTGTACTTGTGTGTTTTGTTTTCTTTTTTTTTTGTTTAACTGAATCATAGTATTGTTTCTGGACACGATTCGTTTCGATAAACATGTGTGTAAAAGGTGTGGGATGTAATTACTTAATTTGTTCTAATATTTAGTGACCCTACCGTAAATTTACTTTTATCATATTACAGCCTAACTGCAAGATTCTTTGGATGTTTTTAAATGGTAACGTTTAACTTTCAATTGGCACTGTTCAATCATATTTTAAACTTTGATTGTGAATTAAACATAAGATATACCTTTATGACCACTGATTGTGATATAGGACCCTCCGTGTACAGGTATTGTGCGCTGAAGATTCCATACCAGTAGCCCCCTGCATAGCTTAACGGGTTTGTCAAGCGGCTGTAGCTACCCGTCATTACAGGCCTGTCTTCCATGGTATACAACTCTACAACAAACACCCACATACACTTACTATTGTTAACGGTAAGAAAGTGTAGCGATGTAATTGATTAAAGGCTGCACAACCTTGAAATGACAGTTTGCTTATTTAATTACTAGATTGGAGATTGAAGTATAAATTTAAAGGTGTACTAGGTGGTTTCTCCCTCCACACAAAATAAACAACACAAAAACAACAAGCACACAACCAATAACAAAAACATCAAGTATAAAGTACAAGTAATGCACTAAAGGCAACAATGCTTGCGGAACACGTAGCATCAATTATATAAACATTTGTGTAATACCTTTTTCAATGTTGACGATTCGTAACATTATAGGATCTCCCTGTTATTCATGACTACATATTATCATGTACTTCATTAACCAAGTAATTACACAAAAAAAAACAATTTACAACCTATGAAGTTGTTGACCATTGCGTTATAGTTGAAATAGAACACGATGTTGAAGGAACCGGCTGGCAACGTTCGTATCACCGTTCTTGTGCCAGCTGTAAGAAGAGAAAAAGTAAGAATGAACATCAAACACGTTTCTAACCAAATTTTATTAAAAATCAAATGATGACACTCCAGAAACTATATCAAGAGAGAATTTCGTCAACTAATCCATATTATATATATAACATTACACAAAGTATACACACAACTTGATCACAAATGCGATCACCACCTTGGAACGGTCATTACAAAGCATCTGGGATTGACACCGATTGGTTTAGCTGAATCCATAACTTACCCCATAATTAATCACAACCCATATGCGCCGCACGTCAAGACTAATCTCAATAAATTGTACATTTTCTTACAGAATATGAACAGATAAGAGATTGGTATACTGAAAATTGATAATTTGCACAACAAAAGATATTAAACTATCATGCTAGAGATGTATCTACACAAAATTGTCGCGAACAGACAAGGTGTAAAAAAGACCGTAAACAAGTTTTCATCCAGATAATTAAATAAGTTAAACTGCTTAACACCACTGGAGATTGAAATATGACAACATTAAATATGTCTGGTTAATCTACTATTGTATCCACAGAAAAAAATTACACATGTTGTAATATTTAATAAGCATAGAATTAAAGTCCAGAATCTCTATCATTATGCAAAGTTTAATTATGCAATACATTTTTAACAGAACACACATGATAATAAGTATTTGATTAAAACTGCGAGTTAACAACATGTTGATGCCCCGCTTTCCCTTCCATTAATCACAAACAAAAGGCGCGTCTTTAACAACATCATTTAAATGTGCATATGTGGACATAATCTGAAAACATGATAGCCAATATGTGACGCTTGAATCGAATATAACGCACTTAATCTTATTGTACTTAAGTCGTAAGTATCGGAAATCTATCAAAACGATTATGAGATTGGTTTTAAAGTTTGAGAATTCCTAATTCTTATCCTCTACTTTTTTTAACAGAAAGCTTACCTAAAGCGTAAACTTATTAAACCTGGTATCACAGCATTGAAACTGTCAATACAAATTATAATGCGCGTCTAAACGTGTTTAACATTTAATTGGCGTTAAATGGAACTGAGGTTTGTGGTTTACATGAATGGCGTTCCGTAAAAAAATCGTCCGTTACGGTGTACATGACACTAAGCGATTGTGCATTTAATTGCTGAAACCTGTAATTTGGAACGGGCGCAGAGTCATTGAAAAAAAATCTTCGGTTTCTGGTCTTAATATTAAAAACAAATACAATATAGCATAACGTGTGTAATCTATAGCGTGCGAGTTTACACATATTCATTGTAACGCTTCATCGTTAAACAAACATTACAATGTATTAGTTACACATCGACCGTATTCAAATGGGTATAAGTATATACTTATGTTAACAAGCTCCTTAAACACCCCAGCCGTAACTGTGCAGGTCGAGTTATCTCCTCCACACACCCCACATTCGTCTTTTGCCTTTGTACCAGATACGTTATCACACCCGAACACCTGCAAATACAAACAAAATGAAATTTAAGTGCAAAGTGAATGCCCATATCCTGTAAACTAAAATGTCTCTGAATAATACACTATATATCTAAAACATATGACATAACACTAACTTGACAGTAGCCGTGTACACATCGGCCGTATCGTCCAGACCTCCGAGCGATTTTGTTGGTTTCTATAAACGAGTCAAGTCCAGAGGGGTGACACGGTGTCCCATCCGGAATCAGACCAAACCTCTGGTAATAATACACAGGTTTGAAGCTGTTACACTTCACCTCGCATTGACCGTATTCTGCGAGTGTACATTTTATCAATTAACAAACGAATCAATAAATGAACGAAATTTACATTTGATTGTTGCTTTAAGATGATATTTTTGTAACAAGTGTTTGTAACATTGAATATTTTTTATTTAAATATGTTTACATTGTGAAATATTAAAGAAGTTTAAATTAAATGTCTTAGCTAGTATGATGTATTTTCGAGGTGGTATATTTACGTATACCCGGTAATATGATCGGCAATATGTACCTGATACTAACAACACTATGTTGAATATGAAGTCGTTTTGGAAAAAGAGATTATTGTAAACATTATACAAGTGGTAAATCCACGGATATTCCACATGCTCATCGTGACTTTTGATATTTAACATTTAAGCAAAATTCTGGGTCATATGTAAGACGAAGTGCCCAATAATGAAGAATTATTGAATGAAGCTCAATCAAAACTATTCCTATATCTAATATAAAGTATACCATGTCAGCATTATCAATAATCATGATTTTGTTATATTACAATGATAAGTAAGTAATAAGCGGAAACGAAACGGGCTATATTAACGATCGTATAGAGCAAACACAAATGTGTGGACAGGATAAGGTGAGCCATGCAACATTTGAAGCAGTAATTTTATTTAAATATTCGTCACGATAATGTAAAGCAGAATGGCATTATGCGCAGATTCTATATGAATACATGTCTAACTAACCATAACTATTAAATCGTGTCCCGTTGTCAAAAAAGTCTGAAGTGTTTAAACCCAGTTTTTCGTAAACGCGGTTGGCCTTCAATTGTGCGCATGTCTCGGATGCGCGCGCAGTTTGCAGTTCACTCTCAACATCCGGGTCGTTTTCACACGGCTACAATACATTACAATATTAACGAACGAATGAAGAAACTTGCGCTGAACATGAGTTCAACTTTATTTGCTTTCAAACAAATTAAAGTCGTTCGCAACACCTAGACCAGTTTAATTTTAATATAATGTATAGGTGGTTAGAATACATGAGAAAATATATTTGAGTATAACAGAAATAGTTTACACCAATGTCCGTCTTTATCGAAATACATTTAAACAAGTATACGCATATCCGATATTTATTTGTGTCAAAATAAAGTTGGTTTTATTAATGTTAATATAAACATGATATACAGTGTGTTTGAAAAATTATAAGGATGGTACTAACCTGGGTATTACATATTAATGACTCATATTCACTTCCCTCGCACCATGCACTGTTCTTTGGTCTACAGTATGAGAAGTGCATGTCACACAAGAAACCGTCTAGTAGAGTCCAATTAATTATTTACACAATTATCGAACATTACCAATCACCCAGAGACATAACAGATATTTCATTCAAATTCGTGTTTTGATATTTACTCAACAAAATGAAAATTCGTCGTAAATACGAATACATAACACTTGATTAAATTGCAAAACATTTATAAGACTTTGTTTTCAAAATCAGATTTTTAGTAGAAATTGTTAACATCAATTATATTACATACATCATAATGCTCTTCCTACAGTAATTTTAGTGAAAAGAATACATCAATAGGTGTAGTTGTATATTGTCTTAAAATTATTACTATTCATAAATATAATGTTCTCTGTACTATATCCGACCTACTTTGGTTTGCTGCATGTCCTTCTCCTATAAATGATGCCCGTTCCACACGTGCGACTGCATGTCGTGTTGGGTCCCCAGTCAGACCATCCGCCCGGAACCACTTCGAATAAGGACAGGTCAAGGCCGGTATTGTTCCAGTGTATGCACCGATATGACCCTCCAACCAGCTGAGAAGAGCAGACCTGATTGCGCATAAACATGGGTATTGTCATTACATGAAAACAAACATTTATGTGCTGTTGTATCTTGTTATTTATCAATATTGTCATTACTGCGTATGCAATTTATAGTCAAACGCTATGTGTCTAGATTATGTATTTGACGGCTAAATACATTTTAGCCATTTTTCAAATATTTAAAATAAAAAAAATATCAAACATTTTATTTGTAGGACACCATAAACCAACATTTTTATGATTAACTCCATAATTATTCATATATGTAATGGGAATAATGCAATCGTATACTACCTCTTATTTTGATCAGAGTTAGTTTGTTCAACATAATAGATTCACGAATTCTTAAGCAACTTTAACCAATTTACAATGTCAACAAATAATAACGAGTCGGAGAGCAAACATTACATACAAGTGTATACACTTATTATTATGTTTAACATATAATATACAATGCAAACAGGAAAAGGATACAAACATGGTCACTTGTCAAAATATTTACAGAAATCCCTTATACCTACATTGTTAATCGTAACACCTTATACAATAATTGTTTATCATATATGTACTTTGTTAAGTCTGCCTTTTATAGTAATATACATAATGCAATTCAGCAAATTATGTTATATATCTTATGTGCGTATAATTTATAGAACGAAGATATACATGCTTGTATGTAAAACTTTATTTTAATAAGTTTATTCAAGGTAGTTGTTTTGGTTAAAATATGTTATTTATAAAACTATTTGTGTTGTTAATGAATGTATGATTATAACTTTGTTTATATACACCCTTAAAAGACATGTTCATGACTTGCTACGTATATAAAATTCTAATATTCTAAAAGTGTGCACACACAAAACAATAATAGCAAAACATATTCTATACTTATCATTCATGTTGAAACTTGTGTTTTATGCAAAAAGAATTAAATAACATAAATAAATTTCGACTTATAAACATCTTTCGTTTCAACTCTTTACTTAAAGATTGGTGTTTTCTTGACATATTATATAATATCTACGTGTAAAGTTATACTTAAAACGCACTTATAAATCAATGTTAAGAAGTCGTACACATGGAACAAAATTTAACTATAAATTAACACTAACAGTTATTGTGTAACTATTAATTTTCCATTTTAATGATTTTCTTGATGAACAATTCCCTCTTATGCTAACTTTATGTGCTGCTTCAATTATAGGCTTACAATATGTGTATAAGGCAAATCTCGTTCTGGAAGGTTCAAAGAGGTTTGATGTTTCTTGAGCAACACATGACTACCAGTTGTTTAGTTAGCCAGTTACATAATGTAATAACATTTTGACACAATGTATTTATTTGTCAAAGATAATAGGAAATATAACCTCAATCAAATTAGAACATATATATATTTCCCCAGGCGGTTTTAGCACAGCGGGTGCGCGGTGCTTGGAGTTCAGAATCAATCTCCACGCGGCGCTTGTTTTTCCGATCATGTCGTCGCGACGTTTGAAAATTTCACAAGCGCTCGCAAGCTCTGATCCGAATGTGGCGTAAGAGCAGTTAAAGTTATGCTCAATTGGTTTGTTTGTTTTATTTTAATTGTTAACGACTCTTTTAGCGGTACTTCAAAAATAAACAGTTACTTTTGTTTGTTGCGGTTGTGGGTAATTTAAGTTATAATTACAATTAACTGGAATAAGAAGTCTCATTTGTTTGCTCCCGCCCACTTCAAATGTGTTCATACTATTTTTTCATCGGCGACTATAACTTTAAAGTACCGACACTTAATTTATTCAGATCAAATAATTTCTTTCATATTTACGGAATACGCTAATACCAGCTATATACCTGCAACACATTTTTCTTTAGTTTTTGTGCATGACATAATGATTAGATCTAAGAAACGACCAGTCCCTGTCTCTGGCAAATCTGCGATAACTAATTTCTTGGTCAGGAGTTCAATAAGTGAAAGTGAAAGTGTCCAGGACGTAGCCAGTGATCATGATACCTCCCAACCACCAACAAAGCGGTCCAAGCAGCGTGCCAGTCGGTTCGATAGTAGTTAGAAGCAAGATTTTCCATGGGTCACAGAAGTTGAAGGAGGTAAGAGTGTTGAGTTCTTTACCGCACTTGGGTTATATAACAAGCATTTAACTTTTCACAAATGAGTCGCGCTCTGAGAAAAGGGGGTTTAATGCATGTGCATGTGCGTAAAGTGACGTCACAGATTAGCCTGTGCAGTTCGCACAGGCTAATCAGGGACGTCACTTTCCGCTATTATGATATTTTTCGTTTAAAGAAAGTCTCTTCTTAGCAAAAATCCAGTTTAGGTGGAAAGTGTCGTCCCTGATTTGCCTGTGCGGACTGAACAGGCAAATCTGGGACAACACTTTACGCACATGTTAATCAAAAAGATGTTTTGTTGTATTACAGAATGGACATTTCAGATAATA
Organism: Dreissena rostriformis; assembly: GCA_007657795.1. NCBI lineage: Eukaryota > Metazoa > Mollusca > Bivalvia > Myida > Dreissenidae > Dreissena > Dreissena rostriformis. Next base: position 656,357 of record VMBQ01000211.1, read on the forward strand.
ACATTTCAATATGAACGCATAAATAAATGTAACTTTTCAAACATGCAATGGAATATTTAATACAACAGTTGTTGGAAAACTAAAATCTTTTGTAGGTATGATAAGCTTTTTGTGCATTCGTCACATGTGCAGACCTGCGCGTTCAGCAATCGGTACAGCCCCGTGGGTAGATGTGCCTTGAACTTGGATGGCAAGGGACTCACTTAATCGCCATCAGAGGACAGAGACCCACTCCCAGGCCAAACTTCTGGAGGCAAACCGCCTGGCTCCAAGAAATCTGGTGGGGCAGCTTGAAGAGATGGGCTCTCTACAGAAAAGTGCTAGGATCGCAGCATTCAAGAATTTGTACTGGTTGATGAAGCAGGAAATTCCTCACACAACAAACTACCTCCCTCTTAATGATCTTGGTAAGTAACTGGGCAATATGATATTCGGACATTGCTTATTTTAACATTTTCTATATCAATAAAGAGTATTTCATAAAGTTGCTTGCTAATCAAAAATGTATGTTGAATAATTGCTGTTTGAGTAAAGCTCCAAAGCTTCTCCATCCTGGCTAACATGAACCAGGGTCAGAACAACAAAGGTGCATCTCAGCGCTTTGTACAGGAAGCGGTTCTGGCCATGGGCAACATCATTCGGCAAGACATCCTGACCCAGGCCATCGACTCCCCATGGTACACCATCATGGTGGATGAGACAACAGATATATCTGTTATCAGTGAGATGACAGTATATATAAGGTACATTTGGGGCAGAACAAGACTGTACAACTTCTAGTTTGTTAGAGCTTCTGTTGTTAATGACATTCTGATAAAAATCTCTGTTATAATTTCTGATATTCTGATAAACATCTCTGTTATAATTCCTGACATGATATTCATCAGGTTCCTGAAAGATGGCAGATGCCAGACAAGCTTCCTGTCAATACTGCCACTAAACGACGGCAAGGCAGAGACCATCACTACAAGTCTCACAACACACCTAAGAGAGCTCCATCTGCCACTCGATCGTATGTGTGCCTTCGGCAGCGATGGTGCCCCTGTTATGGTGGGTTCAAAAAATGGTGTCGCTGCCCAGTTGAAGAAACATGTACCGCACCTCATAAACAACCATTGTGTGGCTTACCGTCTCGCTCTGGCAGCCGGACAAGCAGCAAACGGATTGACATACATGCAAAAGTTTAAAGACATCATAGGAGACTTGTATCGTTTCTACGCAAAGAGTGCTGTGCGAACGCGGGGATTACACGAGATTCAAGTAAGTGTTTAAAGAGCNAAGCACCCTTCCGCACCAACCCCCGTCCGCGCTGTCTTTCCGCTGTGCCTGCCCAAATTCCTGGGGAAATGCCTATATATATCCATATTTGATTTGAAGACGTCACGCACAGAGATATTCATGGACGACGTAACATACTTTCCTACCCATGAAGGTTGATACCATGTATATAACTTTATTTTAAATGCTTAAGAAAATTACATGAACTTCAAAATCCAAAAGTAAGAGTCATACATAAAACCATTTTTGAAAGTTGTGCTTTCCTTAAATTTGCTCGGCGCCATTGTAAGTCACTGTTCCTGTCTCATATAATAATTGCATGACATTTAGGTCAAAACGAATCTAAGTCAGCAACGATGAAAACAAAATATTAAAGTTTCACGATAAATCTCTTACCATCTTAGCACCACAGTAGCTACCATCGGTGGGGGTAAGATAGTTGAACATGATGCCGTAGTCCGTCGAACCGACATTCATATTGATACACGAATGCAAGTAACAAGAGCCCTGTAACGCAATAAAATATGTATAACTGGAGCTTAATATTCCGGAAGAATATGTTAACATGTTGACGCGGATATTATATGAATGTCACATACTAGAATCAATTTGATGCTTACATTAATCAACTGAACAATCAATGCTGTGGACGAAGAAATTAAGCAATCGAATTGATCTTTTTATAATAAAGCATATTACATTCATAGTTTACTAACCATTATTTGTGTATTTGTATTAATTTAGGACAAATATCGCATTTTTAAATGCCAACAAAACAAGTTATACTTTAAAGACGGATAAGTAGAATGTACTTTTATCTTGCAATTCAAATCACTTCGTAAACAACACTCGAGTATGAACATGGAACTGTGCATTTCAAACATTATAATGTACTATGTTTGACCAATAAAATTATCTTCCAAGATATAATTTATGTATTTCTTCGCATCTCCGATGTAAAGAAATGGTATCGAAAGTAAGTTGTTAGAAAATAAAATGGCCACGGGTCGTATGAATACATCTTAATTGGGATAAAATGAGGATTTTAAATAATTTTATGCTTTCAATTATCAGGGATTATTGTTGTTTCGAGGATTGTATGATACCCGTTCTTCGTCTTCTATTGTTTTGTTATTTAACAGCGTTTGATCAACGTTGGACACAATAATAAAATCGGTCAAAGTCACTTTACAAAATGCATATCTCACTAAATTTGCCAGTGGAAATTTCCTGAATCTGTATCCGGGCCCGTTCTTAAATTCGCATATCTCGTCGTCAGTGTATATCATTCCTACACAAATGGTATAGAAAAGACAACAATTACATATTTGATGTATTTAATATTATTATCAGTGTAGGGGTTGTTCATGCGGTTTATAGTTTGAAAACTGAATTGTATTGGTCATAAAATAAGCGTTGACATACTGTAATAACAATAACTTTAATTTCCGAATCGAATGCAAATGCAGTAAAAACATTTGGAATAAGACAATCATTTTCTATGTAATTGGATAAACCTATTATTAAACTCTATAAATAAACAAGCATTCTTACTGGTCAATCTAATCACCGTTGACTAGAAAGGTATATAATTTATACAGTATAACCTGGCCATATCCCTGACAGCGCCATTTTGAGGGGTGATGATACATCAGTTGTAGTAAGACAGCCACTCTGAGCAGTATTCCTGAAAATGTTAATTTGACCAAACTGTGAACAAGTCCGTTTCGGATACAACACATGTCCAATATTAAACCTACATGACAGTTAAACACTACTTTAGAGTAAGGATAGTATGATATGTACGTAACAAAAACAATTGTTTACTATAAATTTTGCTACATCGAATTGCAGCCTCGTGCCTTTGCTTTGTGTGGTTTGCGAGGTTGAGAGAAAACGTTGGGATATCGCGATGTTTATGTCAATTTATCGCATAGTGGTCTCGCTTGTATGGCTTTAGAAAAATTGAAAAAACTACACCAAGACGCACACGTTTCCATTGATTAGTCTTAACTTTGAGGCAAACGATTCATATAAACAAAAGTTACAACACGGACTACACAAGCACGACGATTTTAACTCGGCATGAAATAGTCTAAGAAAGCAAATATTAAGGGTTCGGATTAAATCAGTTTAATGGAATTCCTTAAATAGCCCCGAAGTAATAAGCATATGTGAATATAAAAACCTACTGCAGAAGTGTCTTCATGCTGTTGACGCTGCAAGTGCTCCAACCGGAAGTCTTGCTACCCATGATGCCATCGTTGGGAGATGGACACCCCATGTCAGCGTCGTGATTCATGTTCATGCTATAGTAAAGAAGGGCAAAAACTAACATATATATATATCCTTTACTTGACAAATACTCAATGTATCACTTGGATAATCACGAAGAACCTTAACTTTATTCAAATATGTTACACATATTTGCCATAAGTCCACAATCTTCACACATCCATATTCAAAAATAAAGTTGTTTATTGCGTGTCATGTATCATATTTTCAATACAGAATGTTCGAAACAGCGAAGTCCCTGTATCAGTTATTTATAGTAGTAAATTATTCCGATTACTCGTAAGCCAAATACGTTTTCTAGAGTCTTACCAGTGACCAAGTTCGTGGGCGGAAATGACGTATTCTGTCACACCAGTTACCGCAGAGACTGCACATTTATAACCATCGCTGCATATCTTGCCTGTGTACGCCTTTCCTGACACATCTGTTCCCCTGGTGCTGCGAGTGTAGACAGAGCATCATAATGCAATGATAGGTGTACGTTATAGGTTAATATAATGTGAGCCTGTCGGATTTATTTACGTAAACCATAAAACACATATACATGCATTGTATTGTTATATATAAAACGTAAATGTAAATTATTCAACAAAAAACTAATATCACGTTTAACAATTATAACGATCACATTGGATTATGCAAACTATTACAAAATATTATCCTTATCAGTCATTTTGTTGGTTTAAATGTAATTTACGGCAATTGGATAAGGTACGACATAGAAAACATCACGCATGTATTAGTATAAGACTCGAGTTAAAAAGTAAGTATGTGCTATTAAGTTCACTGTATCTTGCTGTGTGTGTTACTTTCGTGCACAATTTGAATGCTATCTGCATGTTACATAATTTTGGACTTATATGGGAAACCGAGAAGTTTTCTTAGAAGTTGCAACATATTGATGTAATTTTTGTTTGGATAAGTACTCATATTTGTTTGAAATGACAGCTCTCTTTACCATGACACGTTCACTCTTAAACAAATTATCTTAACGTGAAGACGCATGTTTTCATTTGTTCTGCAGTTCAGTTTCGAACTAAGATTCAACTTTAAAAGTTCAGTATACCGCATTACCTACGAACATATGGATAACGATATCACATACCCAGTGTATAAATGTATATGGTCATACTCCATATATAGGTTGTTAGTTTTTGCGCCGCTGCATACACTAATCAGTGTGTCTCCTAGTGATGTACTAGGCACGTACCAAGTCTGTAAATGACAATATGCAATCTTCTTGCGGAGCCGAAAACCGTGTAACGATTATATTCACAATAAGCATTTCTTATGGTGGAATCGTAGGCTTTCAGTGACAATTTGGCATGCAGTAATGACATGTTTAATATATAGTTCAAGTCGAGTAAGACTTCTGTTACAACGAAACTGTTTTGATATTACAGCTTATTATAGGCTTTGCACTCAAATATAGCTTGTTGTGGTAAATGCATAATCGAGTCCAGTAAAATATTGATATATATATATATATGTTTTTAATGCATTTAAAATTCGTAATGTTTTTTCCACCAGCAGCATCGGTTTATTATTGCATGTTACTATTAACGACACATACATATGTGTATATCCACAAACATGTGATGACCAAAAATAATTTGTAAGTTATAAGGTGAATAATTTATAAAATAAAAAGATGAACGATCGAACATTTATTGCACGCATGTTTATATTTAAGTCTATTTTCACTCGTGGCTACGTCATAAGTTTTTGTTTCTTGTGGATTCGATCTTTCACCGAACTTAAACATATCCTCTTTTTCATCATCAGCGAGAACTAAATATAAATTGGAAACTAATTCTCTCTTGTCAGTAAGTCCCTTGCAATACATTTTAAGTATAGAGCATCCAAACACCAACCAAAATATACAAATTTACGTAGTCTTTAGTAGCTGTTGTTATTATATTTATGAGTACACACTACAACAGCATTGTTACATTTCACCGCAAAATAGTATTATGGCAATTACAATTAAATAAATACCGGATCATTCCTCCAGAAAACAATTTCCTTGATATCGATAGCTACGTTATACCCCAGCTGGTCTTCTTTTCCCCACTCCGATTGAACCTACATAAGTAAAGTAACATTTATCAAATGACCTACACAAATTCAGTAATCGTTATCACATAAATTACCTAGTTGAAGAAAACATGATCAAAGTACCTACATAATTGAAGTAATCACTATTTATGTAACTACACAATTGGAGTGATCAACATCAATGGACCTACGGAATTGAAGAAACATTTATCAAACTACCTACACAATTTCAGTAATCGTTATCAAATAAATAACATTGTTGAAGAAAACATGATCAAAGGACCTACATAATTGAAGTAATCAATATCAAACTGGGATTTAAATTTCATATTTAAGGCGTTTTGATTCTGACGCACCAATGCCCCCCCCCCCTTTCTCATGTGTTCGCCTTCAGTCTGAGTCATTAAATATAAAATATTACACTTAGTAGGTAAGGGGATCATTTAATAACAGTTCCTCTGAAACCATTTTAGTTCANTTTTTATTTTATATGTATTGGACATATATATATATATATATTTATGACACATTTATTGTGTTGTGTGTACAAGGCAGTTGGACTGTTAAGCATACAGTTTAATATAAAAATACATTAAACATGAGATAACCCGTGGATTATCGATATATTCTCAGTCGCATTGTACGAGAACCACGTAGATGAGTATTTGATGATTATTTGATGTAAACACTCCATTTAAAATCTTATTATATCAAGCAAAGCTTGTCTCGATAAACAGCACATAGGTAAACACCAATACGTATCTAATTGTAGTACATATCATGCAATACCACTTATAACATAGAAAAATATACGTATTGAACAATTCGACACAATTTGAAAAATATCTTTATTTTATCGCATTATTTGTAAACAACACAACCAACCACATGTGTAGAATACCGTATGGCATCAAACATGACACAATTTAACAGTACAAATCCGATAACCCAATTTTAAACAACATTTTTCTTTGTTAACTGAAATTGCACTATATGAGGAAATGTGTAACTGATCAATTATGTGCATAGGCGACTGTATGACAATGACTTAAATGATAGGTTGGAAAAAAAAATCAAGTAAAAAACAGTAATACTTACTCCTGACCATTTCAATTTCATAAGGTCCGTAAGTTGTGCATTTGAAGTGAACCCAGCCTCGGCCATCTTGGCAATATATAGCTCATCCAGAATAAGTACAGTCTCGATTGTTAGGTTTTGAATTGTCTCCCTTCGCTCTCGAATATGGACCCGGTCTTACTCAACACAAAACATGCTTTATATTAACACTAGGAACACAAATCATCCATAAATAAATGAAAACACGTTTGTTTTATTGCCATGTTTTTCGATTAAACATATAGTTTGTGTATCACTTGCATTCAACAAAAATCCCAGTTTTAATTATTGTATGTGTGTAGCTGTTGTTCTCTTATGAAAGTAGTATTAAAGGGACCTTTAAACGTTTTGGTAAATTGACAAAATTGAATAAAATGGTTTCAGATTCGCAAATTTTCGTTGTAGTTATGTTTTTGCTAGGAAACAGTAATACTGAACATTTACCATGCTCTAAATATCCATTATACATATGCATCTTTTGACTATTTGAAAACCTGAAAATTATAAAGCGTTGCAACGCGAAACGATTGTATAATTTTAAAAAAAATGTTGCTTACGTTATATTATGTGACATTGTGCGAAGATTGCTTATATTAGGAAAACAATATATCCAGCGTCATGTCAGCACGGAGCGCTGAGTGGTCTAAGCGTTCGACTTTTCCTCCGGAGGTCAGTGGTTCGAGCCCCGTTGTGGATTAGTTTTTTCTTTCTTTAATTTCATTCTTGTTTTTTTTTTTTTTTACTGGAGCTTTTTAGTTCCAATGTTTACATTTATCAATTTAAAGCATTTAATGACACACTTTAATGCATGCCAAAATATGTAAAAATGTCCCTTTAAGAGCAAGAAGGTTCTCATAATAATGTTTCTGGAGTTTCATTATTTACTATGCTGCTAAGAATTCAATGTGTTCGTCAAAGTCAATCTAATCACTCAGCCTCAAATGACAAACGTAACACATAATTCGTTGAACAATACCATTAACATGCTTTAGAACCAATACCTCAATACCGTAATAGGCTTCCATCAGAACGTAAAATTTTAACGCAACATTTACAACGAATTCAATGCATTAAACTAAAATGCTTTACCCCTCAGCGCGTCGGTTTCTCTTGTTGTTCGCTGCCTTTCCGTCTTAGATACAACGATTTCCACATGCTGTTCATGTGAATCACGCGCTGTCTGCACTGTGCCATTGATGATCGTGTAAGACCAGTTGCCGAATTCAAACCATCCGATCTGAATTAAGGACTGTTTTTATTTAATAAGCAGCATACACATGCCTACTTCTATACAGTATAAAAGAGGAGGCACAGTAACAGGTATTGAAATGATATGTTTTGACCAAATACAATGGTGTTTAGACAATAAGTATTAACTGTTAAAATACTATATTTACACTCACAATCTATAATAGTAAAATACAACAATACAGAGTTATTTCATTGCCTCAGTTCGAACGTTAATTAAACCTGCAATGCTCAAGCATTGTTAAACGCGGATCATCTCATTGTTAGACTGTGAATGTCATGTTCGCAGTGCTTCTACTGACACATAAACCACCCCATCACCACTGTGCCAAATAATTGCAACTAAAATGTTTCTGTGAAGGGTCGGGTGACCGTCGCTAGCAGCATCAAATTCACTTAAAGTTGTATTTTAATCTTCACGTAGAAACTATAAAGAGCTATTTAAAATGATTTGTCGAGTCACGCTGTGTGACTTGCAAAACATTTGATCAGTCGGACTCGAGAAACCTAAGGCTTGACAAAACGTCTCTTTATTATATTTAAACCCGTTTTTTCATTCGATTCGTACCTTGTGTAAGCTTAATTTAAGGATTTGAAGCATCATATTGCTTGAAATGTAATAAAGATTTTACTTTTCAAACAGGTGTAACGTGTTCATGCATGTATATATATAGCCTGTGTATTGTGTGATTATTTTACTTGCACATCGCCCCCACCAGACATACACATATTGTACGAATTACTTCACGTATAGCTATTTATTTCAGTCATCAGCAAAACTTACCAGTTTATTGCATAACGAGATATGCATGCTGTCATAGTCATTATCCGCTAGGTGTCCGACTATAACGCAATCTGTCACGTGACTGATAGGTGTGACTGGGATGATCATGTCCTGCCGCCACACGGTCACACGGGTGCTTGGTTTTATGGGAGACTGTATGCCGCTCATGAGATACGTCAAAGATTCTCCTCCTAACTGAACATTTACTGCAGCAAGTGAAATTCTGAAAAGAGTAAACGTAATACGATATATATACAGAAGATAACCACTAAGAAAACAACCGGATCACTAGTGAATTACGCATGAATGTGTAGGTAGGTTCATATAAGTAAGAAATGTACACTTTAAATCAATGAAAATATCAACTTGAAAATATCAACTTATTTGTAACGGAATACGTTCTTCCATATGCATTGGTTTGGTGATATTTACATCTTCCTTTCGTTTAAAGTCAAATATCCCTTTTATGACATTAATACTGACACGATACTTGATCGACATGTTAGCGGCAAGTTCGTACGATTTACAGCAAATCAAATAACACTCAAAATAGAGACAAACCAACTTGTGTTACAATGGACGGATATTGTATTCTACCATTAGCAAAATGAAACTCAACATGTAATAAATATGTTGTATCATTTAAGAGGCAAATGCTATAGAGTATACATGTTAGTAATCAGCACATGCAATTTGCAACCAATGGAGGTGATCATTCTAAGGTATAGATAATCCAAATGTCACATGAGTGATTTAAAAATTGCAAAAAAGGTCATTTGACTTGGGTTTTGGTTATGTTAACTTGTGTACATTAACAGTCATTTGAATTAAATAATGTGGCAAAAACATATGTATGGGTTGAATTTATAATTAAGACCAAAATGTCTATACGAAATGCATACATATTAAACACCACAATATTTTACGTTCATAAAATCAGGTTAGTATGTATATAATATTAAATCAATTCAGCTTTACAAATCACCTTAAATGTCTTTTTGCATACTTTTTTTTCATTCGCTGATAGTTGATGCCAATTAACAATGGAAAGTCGATTCCCTGTTATGCGTTTACCTATCGCAAAGTAACATTATAACAAGGTATTGTTAATACGCCATCCATTCTTAAAGTGATCATGCATCCCGTCGCAGTATGCGCACATGTGTAAGCTGTATAATATCTAACCCATGCATGAAAGTCATATATGTCAGTATTTCATAACATTGTAATAATGCAGTACCTGCTTTCTGCCTTTATTCTTTGATACACCATAATCATCTTGACGCGTTCGTGATTCCGCAATTCAACTGTAATGTAACAAAAAACGACTTGCTTATTCATCTAAGATTTTATTAAATAGAACTATAGAACGAGTTATTCAGAACAGACGTAAAACCTATAAAACAGGGTCATGATCTCTAATGATCTACACTGATGACTTAATTTTGTGTCCATTTTTTTTTTAAATCTGCAGACTTGTCAACGAGCTCAATTAGATTTACAAAGATCGTTGACAGTTCTGGTCTAATTAATCATAATTTGGTATCCCGATTTCGATGCAGACATAAGAATATCGACACAAACTTAATTCGACCACATCGGTCATGCTTATATACGCAGAACATGTAACCGTAACTCATATGGCATTCCAACTAAGATATAGAACATGTAACCGTTACACATATGGCATTCCAACTAAAATATTTTTCCGAGTAGTACCTGCCTGCATATCAGTCTTAATCTGATTATAATATTAGTCTATATAAAAGTATTCCACAATTAAACAAGTTTGTAAGTAGATCTAGTGAGAACGTAGTATAAAAACGTACCTTTCTCGCCAAATGAACACGTATTGGAGGCATCATTGGTGAATTCCGAGGGTAAAATCTAAAAATAGATACAAGCCGCGTTCTGGGAAAACTAGGCGTGATGCATGTGCGTAAAGTGTCGTACAGGATTAGACTATGCAGTCCGCATAAATTATTCAGGGACAACATTTTCCTCCTAAAGTGGATTTTCGTTTAGAAGAATCCTCCTTTAAATGATAAATTCAATACAAGCGGAAAGTATCGTCACTGATCAACCCGTGCTGTTTGCACAGATTATTCTGGGACGACACTTTACGCTCATTTATTAATTATGACGACCATATTTAGCATTTAAAATAAGACCATGAGTCAAAATGACTTTCAATTTAAAGAGAATTATTATTTATTTATAAGGGTTGTAAAGAGCCACATTGACAAACATCACAATAACTCATTTGGCCTGATATATTGCGACAGTCGTTCACTATTTAAATAACGCCTTAAGTAGTTCACAGGGATTCGGTTTCAAACTCTAGTTTAGATTGTATGTTTAATTCGTGTTGATTTGTTTTCTTATATACGCAGATCATTTAGTGTTGCATTTCTTTCCGTTTTAAAACTTTTCAAATTGTGTGTATACACATTATATGTATAAGTGTTTTTGAATATTCGAAAAAGGATACACTTATTGCGAAACCGCTATAACATGAAAAACAAATTTGCGTTAAAGCCTCTATAACGCAAAAAAATCAATGACAATTTTCTATTATATTTCGTAAAAAGAAGTTAAAATATAAATAATCAGTTTTCCTTATAGCAATAGCCCAAATTTCAACGTTAGATGTACTATGGTAACAAAAATGTGTGTAGATAAAAATGATCGTTTTTATTTATTTGTGACACAATTAATTCCATTTTAATTTCCCGCAAATGTATCTATTTATCCTGCCTCTGTTGCAAACATTGACCAAATAAATCAGGGTCGAATAAATGTTCCTATCTTCGGTCAACAGGAAGTAGTGTATTCCTACGCACGCTGTGACACATATTTGAGTGTAACCTTTCCAATACACTATACACACGCCGGGTATGCGAATACTTCGTTGACGGATGGCACTTCACTAACAGAGAACAACAAACGCCACGCGCGAGAGGTAAGTTCCTCTGTTTTATTTAAAGTTATATCCTAAACATTAGTTTTTAAGACAAGACACATGGTCGAGTTGATAAATGGTGTATCCTTTTGTATTGGGAATACACAATTTCACGGAAGAATGGTACAGTTTTGCCCAAAAAATAGAAAATTCGATCGGAAAACAGCATAAACTGGATGAACAGTAAACATTTTAACAAAATAAAACTACTTAGAATTATTGCAAGAAATTGTTTGCTATTCCAGCATGTAGAGTAATCACTGTGCTTCAAATACTGAAATTTTGATAGTATTCAATGAAATATAAACAAAGATAGAGCATGTTGTAATAGGTGGCATACATAAAGTTGCAGGCACTTTGTTTACCGATAAAGGGCACTTCAGATTACGGAGACTTTCAACAAAGCGGGCACTCTAATAACTGAGTTTTATCTTCTACCTTAAATGCATTTATTTATATTATGGCTATTCATACGAAACATTTTGAAAATATATTTTTCAAAAATCACATTACTATTAATTTATACTATGTTTATTATAATTGCAATTTTCAAATAAGATAATATTTATTATTAAATAAATGTGTACATAATGAACTTGTTTTTTATTGGTAACTTGAGATTCAGAGAAATGAAAATACAACGGATAATGCGGATCAACACAATCGTGTTTAATTTTACTTATAGCAGGGCTCTAGATAACGGTAGTGAAGGGGTCTTTATGAGGCAAATACACATTTGTTCTTCATAAAATCCTATGTCGGTTGTGCTTATTTGAATCGCATCATCAAGACGATACTTATGCGTAGCAACAAAATTAAAAAGAGAATGGTAAAACTCCCTTAATTTTGAGCCCTGCTTATAGGGAGCACTTCCCTTTACGCAACGCTAACGTTTGCTCGAAGTGCGATTCACCTGACCCTAAATCACTGTATTGGTTGAGTTTAAAGAAACACGGGTAAAATTAAATCGTAAAAACAACTGATTCTGGAAAAAAGGAATGCGTACATAAAATGTTTAAATGTCATATTATGGAGTCAGTACTTAGTATACCCCCACAAACGAAGTTTAGGGTGCTATATAGGATAGAACTTGTCTGTCTGTCGGTCTGTCGGTCGGTCGGTCCGTATTAAGTGTCCGCTCTCTCGGTTTTCATCCGATCTTCACCAAACTTGGTCAGAAGTGGTATCTAGATGATGTCTATGTCAAGTTTGAATATTGGTCATGACGGGTCAAAAACTAGGTCACGGGGTCACTTAGTGCGTTTTAAACATTCAGCATGGTGTCCGCTCTCTAATTCAAGTAGTGTTCATCCAATATTTGCCAAACTTGGTCAGAAGTTGTATTAAGATGATGTCTAGGCCAAGTTTGAACATGGGCCATGCCGGGCCAAAAACTAGGTCACGGGGTCACTTGGTGCGTTTTTTAACATTCAGCATGGTGTCCGCTCTCTAATTCAAGTAGTATTCATCAGATCTTCACCAAACTTGGTCAGAAGTTGTATCTTGATGATGTATAGGCAAAGCTCGAACATGTACCATGCGGGGTCAAAACTAAGTCACGGGTCACTTAGTGCGTTTTAAACATTGAGCATGGTGTCCACTGTTTTTTGTGAAGACAACATGCAAAATATTCTGTGTCAGTGCGGCATGTGGGGGTATTCGTCA
>VMBQ01000211.1:675147-713063 GCA_007657795.1 Dreissena rostriformis
ACTTGAAACACTACACCAAAGTTGTTTATACGAACAGTTCATTGTTCGGTGTGCTCTATCTGGCTTAAATATTTTTAAATATTGTCCTTGGCCTAGTGCAATTTAAAGTGCACATGCTTATGGTAAAGTTAATCAAAGTGTAGATAACTGCGTGAATTGTTTAAACATATTAACCATATGTTCTTTGCATGTATGCCCATAGATTAATATAATGACAATCGACGAAATCCTTGATATTACGATGTGTGTGCATGTTTAGAGGCTAATAAGAAAAAGATAATAATAAAAAAAAAATCGGTTGCATATCAGGGGAAATAACCAGTTTATACAGCGATTAATTGAAGTCTACATTTATGTACTCCTGATCACAAAAGGTCGTTATATTTTAAAGGGAGATGTTCACATTTTCACATCGCGAAATTTTATAACGTCAAATTTCACGTGACATCAACGTCACACGTAGGTTGAATATTCAATTTATATAATATATAACGGATGTTTGAGGCTTCAGCCTTTTGACCCAGAAGTACTCGTTAACTGCGATATCATTTTTATAAATTTCGAGTGTTTTTTATCGAATAAATGTTAATTGCAGAACATAGTATACATGATATGCATTGATCAACTGACATAAATTAGTTCAAAAAGCAGAGCAAGATATTGCCGATTTATGCAAACACGGGTAAAATGCGCGAAGCGGCATTCGCGCAGTCTGGTCAGGAGCTGCCCTTTTCTCTATAAAGTCTGGCGAGGTTTCGTGGTTTAATTTGTAAATAATAAAAAGACATAAACAGTAGCATATGTCCTACAAGGAGAGATATTCAAGTGTGTACTAAATATAGTGCTGTGAGTTTAGTCTACGCCTGTAGCAATATGAAAATGAAACAAAATAAATCCAAAATTAACCAAATCTATCCACAAATAGCAAAGTTATACAAAAATATTCGATAATACTACCCTTAAAGTCAATAAAGACAGGTGTGAAAACGATAACGATGATGGCAATTATTTTACACAATTCGGCTTCAAAAGACGTCTGCTCGATTGATGTCACGTGATATAGATCTCGGTTCCGCCGCTTGAATTTCCGATACTTTCTATTGGTCTGAATGGATGTTTCCAATCTTTGTATATTGATAGCTCTTTGAAATAACTTAAGAGTTTAAACAATGTTCGCAAGGTTTATCGGTCTATATGCACTTTGTCGTTCTAAGGGTGTACGCCCTGTTAGTTTTACGTCTAAGCATTTTAAATCCAAATCATTGTTCATTCACCGACATGCATTGATGCATATAGCGTTATGCATATATACTAATAAGTTAATATCGGGAGGATGAATCATACATACATCGCCGAACTGAAGATGATTATGACAAGTTTAAACAAGAGTTTTAACAAATATTAAATTACATGTAAAGGCGTTACACGAACCGATGGTGGTAAATTTTAAACTTAATGTTCCGTGTAGTCATTTCAATGTTGTTTATTTCTTAAAATACGTTTATCAACATGATATGACTTTATAGGGTCGTCACACAAAGTTAATTTACATGTAAATATCAATTTGAAACGTTGTTCGTTGATTTCTGCCTCATTTGTTTAAAGCGATGTTATACTTAATTACATGTGGATACTTAAGAAAGTTAACGTTTACATCAATTAATGCATATTATTAAAATGATACTTGTTTGTTTTTTGTTTTTTTCAAAGACTCTTTAAAACATAAAGGCGATACCATCTTGCAAGAACTATGATATGGAACCTTGATTTAACAAATAAACGGATCGTCTAGTTGTTTATCACGTTTTCAAATTAATAAATAATGTATCATTCAAATTGTTCAATATCCCTTAACATTGTTTTCATTCAAATAGAGACAGTATACAAAAAAAAAAAAACTTTATTTGGTTTAATGGGAATTTGAGTATTCATACACTTTTTAAAGAAAGCAACTTCTTAAGAACGACGAGAGACAACATTTTAAGGGGAAGCGGAAATCTACAACGAGCGAGGCCTGGTATAGGGGAAATAACCCTGGGTTAGGGTTAGGGTAAGGGTTAGGGTTAGGGGTCGGGTTAGGGTTAGCGTTGGGTTTAGGCTAACCCAAACCCTAACCCGACCCCTAACACTAACCCTAATCCTAACCATAACCCTCTAACCCCCCCTTGCGCAATACCATACCATGCCTCACCCGTTGTAGTTTTCCGCCTCCCCATTTTAAGAGATGTGTTTTTCTTAATAAATATAATGAAAGCGCTCCATGACTAAGACGGTTTATTAATGTCCGTAGTATCAATACCAAAAACCAGTATCAAGTGTCTTAAATTATTCATAGCTGTCTTCATTTGAATATTAAAATGTCATTGAAAATTGAGCCATGAATAACACATAACTAAAAACTAGTACACCAATTAACTTATTTCAATTGTTTTTACATGTAAATGACTTGTATAACATGTTTATTGATGTAGCTTTTATTATATGGCAATGTTACTAAATACTGTTTAACAAAGTCAGGTCCGAAAGCAACGGCCATAAAAGCTAAAGTGAATTCTTTATGTGAACATAATGGTTATATTTTTCTTGAACATTTAATAGTGCTTGCACGTTTAAAGATGTACCGATTAGAACCATAGTCAAGTAGCGTACTTCCTTTACATCAACGCAAATAACATGTTTACAATAATGTGTAACGGCAAAATAGCATAGACAAACCGCCAACGTTTTAAATATACGAACGCAAGAGATTTAAGCCCGTAGACAAAAACTACTTGTACTAAGTAAAACTTCGAACGCGATGTAATATTGAAATATATTCGCAAAAGATTCACAATTGAATTCAAATCGGCAAATCCGGATGATACCTCATTTGAAACCTGACTAGTGAACAAACATGCTGCGTCCACATCGTAATCCTCGCTCGATACGGATATTCAATTGTTTTAATATTTCGCAATTCAATACAACACCATGAATCTCAAAAGATTTGAAATTTAGTATTTATTTATTTATTTATTTATTTATTTATTTATTTATTTATTTATTTATTTATTTATTTATTTATTTATTAAATATTTTGTTTTACCTATGTATTTACGAATTTATTATTTGTTTATTGTTAAAACAATACTAAAATTTGATGTCAAGGAAATAAAACAAAAAACTTTTACTTATTTATTTATTTATTTTGCAGTTATCCATAGGTATGTGTAAATTACTTCTTTTGACGACATGCATTACTTTATGTAAATACTTTCAAACTAAATATATATTGATCCTAAACGAAATGTGTTGACCATCAACTGTAAGCTCGTTACATCGTTTATTGTTTAACAATGATAATCATAAGCAAACTGTTTAAATGTGTCCCTACCATCAGAAGTCCCGTATTGAAATGCTGGCATCCTGTTCTCGAGTGCGTGTCGAATGTATTTGTGTATTTCTGATATTATTATCACACTTGACCACTTAACTATCATGTCCGCTCATGGTACAAGTAAAGAGCGTTTGCTATCATTAAATGCTTTCTTTAATTAAATAGATTTTAGCATATTTCACATTTAGCCTATATATATGGGTTAAGTGCATGTGCGTAATGTGTCGTCCCAGTTTAGCCTTTACAGTTCGCACAGGCTAACCAGGGACGACACGTTCCGCCTAAACTGGAATATTTGCTTAGAAGAGACTTTCTTTAAACGAACAAAATCATAAACGCGGAAAGTGACGTCCCTGATTAGCCTGTGCGGTCTTCACGGGCTTATCTGGGATATATAAATAAGCGATAAAATAAATGTAAACTTACGTGTCCAAAGCTTATCTCCAAAATGCAAAATAAATTCAAAATCAACAACCAAGTAAGTGAGGAACACATGCTTTCAACCGCTGAAGTAGAAATGGTAACAAATAGTTCGATCGCCTTTGAGATGTCGATATAAAACTAGTGCACCGTTCCCAACCGCCTCTAACTTTTAAACTATTTACCCACACACTACCTTCGTTTTAAAACGGTAACGTACAAACCTATAGTATATTATTACATGCAACTATGCGAATCTCCTTCATTTGGCAGTTGACTTGTTTACAAACATGTGCAGTTTACACTGCATTCATTCACTACATGTATGCACGAATAAGGAAATTTAGTTGACAAAATATATTTTTCCATCGATATGTTCGCAATAGTTGTGTCGATATGTTCGCAATAGTTGTGTCGATATGTTCGCAATAGTTGTGTTGGTTATTGTCAACTGATGTGGATTGAATGAACATTAATCTTATTGTCCCGCCTTTAATTATTAAACAATTTACAAATAATCTACCTTTGTTTAATACGGGTATGCATTCAAGACAAGCTCACTCGATGCCTAAATGAACCATGTTTATATATCAACCAATGCTTGATATAAAATTTCAACTTATACTGGTTAAGTTTTCTACATACACAAACAAATGCTCATTTTTCAAGTTCCCAGTTATCAACATAATCGAACCAATGATTAAGCCACCGCCCATAATACTATGTACATATCAAAACAACACAAATATCTTAAATTTGCAGGTGGAACATTTGCCAATCTCGTTCTATCCACAACCGATTGTATACACTTGAAGCATCCATAACATGTGTTTGGTTCTGACGCGAACCTAAGATACTGTCATATATTATACTTTGTTACTTTATACGAGTAACTGAGTTTCAAATTGGTAATTAACGTTAAATCAAAACGTGAGGCAATATTCGCTGCATTCACGTTGTTCAATGCATTTGTTATGCTCTTTGGATCCATAAAACTGGCAAATCACCGTGCATGGTGTCTGTTAAACCTTACATGACATTGATAAACTTGTGAAGGTAATTACATTTTGATGTGTGTCTTGTTACACAGAAAATGTCAAAAAACATTAGAACGTTTATTAACAAAACGAGCTTAAAGTGAATATGAGATATAGATCGGCCAGATTGATTGACTGACGGACTAACGTTCTAATGACTTTCCTTTAACCCCTTTGGCGCTTTGCGGCGGGAGTTAAAGGAGTCTCACCCCCGTGGCCTGTTTCATTTTGCCTACTTCTTGGATATAAAGGCGACGTACGAAAGATAAAAGTTATAATAATCATTACTAATCGCGTACATAATACCATAACAATATGTGCACTCGCTGGATACAAATCATATACTTACTTGAAATGCAAAGACAGCCGTCATAAAATTGGTCATCAACAAAACGTTCGTTGTAAAAAAAAAAAAAAAAACTTTTGATTAATAAAAGCATTCATAGTTGGCAAATTCCCCTATTTATAAACTCTTTAATTGTACCATAATAATTATTCAAAACTAGGTGTTCGTCTGTCGACGTTAAGAGTGTTCTTCTTTTTAACACATGTTATTTATCAACAGTACAATAACTTCGAATGATAAATGATGTACAAACTCTCAACTCAGTCATTTTGTGACTAATTTCAAGATATCAGCTTCAATAATAAACTCATTAAGGCTATTTCAATGCGTGTGATCAACCAAGCTATGATGTAATTGTATTATAACGGCCATTTATTTTAAACGCGAATAATGTGACTATTATAAATGCATCGCATCATTAAACGTTTGAAAGTTTGATCCATATGGCGTTAACACACATATGAATGCACATCCTTCAATAAACATAAACAATAACAGTCGTACATAGCATACATCGTATGCTGATGTAACCATTTGCGTGATTGGATGGTTTTAGGTGTGTAAGGGTTGCTTCCATATTATGTAGAGATCAGCCTTAAATAATTCAAATTACAACAATAGTGATTAATAGATCATATCATGACAGCATGAGATACTCTTACGATATGATATGCATTAACAAACATAAATAAATGACCGATGAGCCGATGAATTTCCTTATTCATGGTTGATTGAGGAGTGAGTTAAATATCTCATGGTTCTGATTGATGTGTTTTCAATGTGTAAACATCCGATTATTCCCTGCGGAGCATGCTACTTAAACAGCTTTTACAGACTGGCGAGGATTACATGTACATAGTATATATTTCAACAACCCAGAAAAACGCCTCAGCACATGGACAGGATACAAATAATATAATGAATATATTACAGCTTCTGAATACGTACCCACAATACTATAAAATGTGGAGATGTTAACCATAAACTCCTCTTAACCATGCTGAGTAGGTTTATCACATAGCCATATTGCAAACTTCTCGTCACATGATAGTATTCTAAATCTATAAGTTTCAAATACGTCAAACTATACACATGTTCATAAAAAGACTGACAGCCAGCCAGCATATTGCTTTAAGTCAAGTTTAATGGTGTATTCTTGTATCGTATATTAGAGGCATGAATAGTACAAATATAAAAACATATATTGGGGAACCAATCTCTAGTATTTAAACTAAAGCGATTTCCTTCACACAATACGAAAGCAAACTACATAACCTATAATTGTATATATTATTTCACTTTTCCAAATATGTACTCTTTTAGTATTCAGTTAAAAAGGAATCAGACAATTATGAGTGTGCTGATCTCTTTCGGGGTTGGAAATTATATTTCCGCGCAGCACGTCTTGAAAGTAATGTGATCAACTGGACTTTGGTTTCATCGATATTATGTTTGAATATATTGATACATTCTTCAACACCATATATTATGATAAATACAATGTTAGAGATGACAGTTATATTTTACAAAATTTAACTGCAATTTAAAGCAGCATGTCTGTTATATCATTATTATCCTGCAAAAAGTAAGAGGTAAAGACAGTGAAATAAATAAAAATTCAAACGTGTGTGTTTCTTTTTCAGAAATATTGGAAAATAATAACCGAGTCGACGAAAGTTGTTCTGTACATAATGAAACAAAATGTTCAGAATGCACATACATAATACACATTGAGACAGATTGATAATATATATATCTCCAGATAAGGTTTTGTGAAATGCTTAACGTTACTACCAGATTTTCACAAAGAATTCTTAACTCTGAAATTTTATTCTTAACGTTACTACTAAGTTTTGGAAATAATTCTTAACTTTTCTAAATGACCTAAAAATAAATAATAATGGGTATTTTCATGCAAAAACATCAAAATAAACATACTTGCAACTTTATTTATACGAGTTCAACAGTGTCTATTCAGTATTATACTATCACATTTATACTTGTTAGGAATTAATGCAGTATCCAAAACAACAGAACACATGTGGGATATCAATAACATAATGATATAGAATAACTTTTAAATGCACACAACACTTTATCGGTATTACGAAAATTTGCATTGACAACTATTTCACGGTCGCAAAATTATATGACAATTCAGAAGCATGCTACAAATGTCAATAAACTGGCCACAAAGATACAACAATGTATATAAATCAATCCACTATTAAGCATAAATTTGATCATGAACAAACTGTTAATGCCCCGATAACAACGATCTGAGTTGCAGAATGTGTTTTTGTTTAAGGATGTTCGATCGTTTTGTGAAAATTTTCAAAATATCCGGAATGCTATAACTTTTTGTATGGTGATTAATGGATTTGTATAAAAAAAATATAAAATAAAAAAGGGGGGTCACCGTGAATAATTTTGTGATAATGAAGGTTTTTAAATGTCATGTGCGTTTGAGAAATGGTCATTTTTGCGGGGCATAAAATTGGGGGTACGGTAAAACGTTTGTGTGTAATACATTTAAAATTGCCTAGTAATATTAAGATTGTATTAGATGAGCAACTGTAACCTTTGTATTATCATACTGAACACATTTAAAACCAAAAATATTGGAAATCGTTAAAAATAATGAGATATAAGTATGACTAATTTTTTGTTTGTTTTGAACTTTTTATTGCACAGTTAAAATCGATAACATGCAATACAGCTAAATATTTCTGTTGATGTAATTTTCATATTCATTTGAAGTTCTTAATAATTAAAGGAAACTAGATTAGCATTAAAATGAAGTAAAGAAATTGATAGGTCGACTTGGATTTGTTTTTTGCTACAGACATTTTAATATGGACTTAATTTCAAAAACAAAATGACTAACATTGTAATAGTAATTAAAACTAATCTATATAAAAACTGCTCCATAACAAATCAAATTATCAACTGAAATGTGATACACGTAGAATTATTTATAATATACATACTTATGAAAATATTTCAGATGTAACAAATGAAAAAACAATGTTGATGTTCAAATAAACATCTTTAATTACCCCACCAACCTGTTACCCATGTTGTGGGTTGTCAATTTAACATATGTAATATTTTAACATTATTATTTTTTTAACTTTGTGATGTTAATTAAAAGAAACCAGACATCGATATATGCAAATGCAACTGCATGTGTTTATAGTCTGCCCCCCCCCCTCGATCACTGGGATATAAGTCGTCCGTGGGACCGTGGTCTAGTGGTAGAATGCTGGTCTAGGAACCGTAAGGTTCCTGGTTCAAATCCCGCGAAATTTTCCTGAGCAAAAAATTAACCCCACGCCTGCTCCTCTCCACCCAGGAGTATAAATGGGTACCTGTGAGGGATAAAAGTCAATGTGCCGTGGCTGAAAACTGCGCCGAATGTAAACGTACGACTTATATCACAGGGATCGGGGGCAAATGTCAAAGTCGATTAAATATGAGTCTAGTATAATAACAGTCTTGGCATTAATTTTTTTTAGGCACTAGCCCGGCCGGGCTACCAGATTGAGAATTTCACTAGCCCGAATCAATTTTCACTAGCCTGAATTAAAGTTATAATGCTGTTACATTTGTTACTATGACATCAGTCTTAGACGTAACCCACTCATTTTCATTGTATTGTTGTTATCTTAAACTTTGTTCGCCGAATACTTTTTTTAAATACGTGATGTCGTTGTAATCTTATTTGCTATAACATACACTCAAACGAAAAAAAAAAGAATACTATGTAATACTTGCGTATGAAATGCGGGCACACTTAGTTTAGCTTGACGATAATTGTGTTTGATGCTAGCGTGAACCGTTTCGTAAAATTGGAATCCTGTAGCTTTAGTTACCCAAGGTAAGAAGCATTTATGTCCGCTTCTTTTCGTATTTTTTTTTCGCATTCATTAGATATTTTTTATTGATGTTGATTGCTTAATAATTGGCCGATCTATAAAAGAAATATGACCGTGCTAAGAGGGTATGTGTCACTCGTAAAAATCGCACGAACAAAAGTGTGACAGGACATCATTGTACGACACGCATAGAAATAAATGGGTATAGAATTACTCAATAAACGAAAAAATGTCCTCGTTTGAACTGGGTTGGATTTTCTATTTGCTAACACTGAATGCTGAATGGCAATATGAATCGTCGTAGCGACTTGTCAAGTACCAAAACAAGCATTAAATTTATCAAATTACTTTGTTTAAATAAAATTGCAATTAACATGGACCTCCTGCTATGAACAGTTTTAATATGAAAAAAAAACGAAGCAAATAAGTGTGTTTGCGTTNATACATATATGCGTGTATGTATAATTTATAATCGTGCAGACGCCAAACACAACTCTTTGTCACTTCGTATAGTGTTATTATGGTTATATTAACATGGGAAAAGTATGTGATTGCAACAAGCAGGTACAAAAACTCATTTCACATGTAACAGCATAAGCATCGTCAATACTACTCCAACAACAGGTTTCACTGTGAACTGTCCGTTGTGAGTAACCCAATGTTGAAGACCGCCCAAAAGCGCCAATCGTTCTGCTTTGTAATGCTGTTTTATGGAATTTACCGTCAAGTTCAATTTCAGCTCTAGATAATAGCCAGTGTCTGTTTGATACTGCGGCCACGTGGGGAGATTGTGCTCATTCGAATCGTTCCTGTTGTAAGGATTCCTGGAAATTGACAAAGTAACACAATAACAGCTAAGTTATATCACAAATAGTATAATGTTATGTTCATTCACGAATACGATTATGGCATTGTTTTAAATAGTTATAGAATTAATCATTTACATATGACAATACTGAATACTCATTCATTGAGAAATTGATGATTCTTTTTTTTTTACAAAACATGCTTTTACTCAATAGCAGCAACAAACAGAAACTATGCTAGTACTTTATAATACAAGTAACTTTCCTACTGATTTTTCTATAGTTGTCATAACATATTGATAATAACTAAAACGTGAAAATGCAAACCCATTTCTCGCAAAGTTGGTCCACAATTGCATCAATATTTTCGACATCTCAATATCTTCGGGCGTCGGATTACGCGGATATTCTTCAAAATAGGGGCTCGTGTATTTGACAGTTAGGTCTTCTGTAAATCCATACAGAACGGGCAACTCGTATGTATGCGGCACGCCTGGAATCCATTTGACTTGACGCGCAAACGAAGGCTGTTGGTCATAGAAATAGAAATACGTTTTGCCAGCTTTCCCCATACTCCGTTTTGCCAGCTCGCTGTGTTTATCACACGCTGATATCGTTGGTATTGCAAAAATAATGTCAGTGTTTAATTCTATAAAAGCGTACCTAGATACTTCAGTCGTATCCCATTCGTTTGATGCGTGTTTGGGTAAATGTTTATACTGATGGACTAATTCGTCTATACGATTTGCTGGCACTTTCTTTTCATGATTTGGATCGAGGTAAGCTACAATTTTATCCTTTAAATCAATTTCGTCCAAGTATTCAGGATCCATAATGTCGTAACATCCATCTTGGCTTGTTATCCCAGCCATGAAGTCAATTTCAGAAAAGAAATCGAACTGATCACTTATTGTCTGTGACAAACCATGCGCCATTAATTTCGGATGTTCAAAAACCAATGCATTGTCAATAGAAGGTGCGAATCGCCAACCTTGCATTGTGAGATAAGCACTGTTTACTTTGTGAAGACATTCCATGATAGCATTATAATCACGACCCAAATTGCATACCGTGTTTTGCACGACTTCATCAAATTGCTTTGATGGCGTATTCTGTACAGCCCAATCCGATGTTGCTACTCCACTCTGGGCAATGACTCTGTGAATAAGTCCCCTATTATCGAGAAACATTGCCTGGTAGTGGACGGCTGCTCCTCCGGCGGAGTTTCCAAACAACGTGACCCTCGTGTTATCGCCACCAAAGTGTCCTATATATTGGTTGACCCATTTTATAGCAAGGTGCATATCCCATATGCCGTAGTTTCCTTCACCTGCCTGACCGAACGAGAGAAATTCAAGGATATCCAGGCGGTAGTTTATGGTGACCACAAATACATCGTTGAACGCACTAAGGACATCACCAGAAAAGATATAAGCGCCTCCAACAAGTTTAAATATATATATTGTGTATATGTTAAAATAATACGCAACGGGCTTTGTTTTCTGTTCTTTATGTTTACTTTTAACTATAAAAAAACAACAGAACAAGACATTAATCACTTTATAAACACAAGTTGTATTCATGTACATCTGCTGTTTATTAACTTTTCATATAATGCAAACAAATGTTCAGTCGTGTTTTAGGCTAATGAAAATTCCAAACATAACTATGTTTCGATATTTGAAATAAAGCGATATTTAACAATGCATCCTATTTAATCCAATCTGCCACTGAGTCGTGCAATTTACTTGTCTACGTATTTATTAAGCCACCGTAACATTAGCATATTTTGACACTTGAGAACAAATAGACTATACGTCCGTGTGTGTCTGTTTGTTTATTGTAAACCAATGTGTTGCCTTCCGGGGATTGCATACTGTGTACAGAAAGCATTATTCAATTGATAATCAGTGCCCATACAGTTTAATACTATCTGTATTCCAATGAGTTAATGATCTGTATTTCAATCAAACTGTTTACAAAGTCACATACAGCAATAAAATATACTTAAAGAGAATAGAACCTTGAAACAATACGAAAGCCATTGAGAAAGCCAGAAACTAATTAGAAATGTTGCCAAAGCAAACCGAACAGAAAATAAATACACCTTCTGTAAACCAATCGTTTTAATTATAGCGTTTCCAAATAGCATGTGAAATATTTGTTAAAGGTTTACTGTCTGCATCTTATGGGAAAGAAAGATAAATCTTAGAGGAATATAATTAAACATGTGCATATGGTATTTAGTTTTAATTTATAAGCAAACCTGCGACACAAGTTTATACGAGATCAAATTAGCATGCGCATAGGACACTACGTGTGTAATTACCGAATTAGCGTAGTAATTCTAACAGCATAAGGCAACACATGCTTGTATAAAGTACAACAAATATTGAAACGTTGGCATCGAGTTCATTTTGTATAGTATCTATGATGTAAGTGACTATGTTTTCTGGGTCTACTTGTGACTATGTTTAAAGCTCAAGATCGGCGGAAATGAGAAGCATCCCTATTTGTGTCGTGGTATGTCTTTTCTTACATAGGCATCTGTTCAAAACGATAAAAGTGGCTATGGTTACAACAATTATCGCAATCATAAGCATGGCAGCCACCCCTAAAACAAAGTAAGAGGTCATTATCACATATGCATGAAAACGCATATTGATGCTAGCATGAATAAGCTACGCGATTAAAGATTTTAAACAACACGTCCAAAGTGATAAATAAATTAAAGATAAAAAAGGCAGCAACACATTTGTTATAATAGATCGTGGTTTGTGATTAATTATACTTTTGTGAAATAACACTCTAAAACAAACTTCAATTGCGCTAATACAACTCGAATTTAATCGCTGATTGCATTACACACCATTTACCTACACCATGCCGAGCCAGTGTAAAACTTTTCAAATGGTCCGCAGTGTCCGACGAAGCTTCCATCAACTCTCTTATAGCAACAGCTTCCTAGAACGGACCCTTGGCCTGTTTTAGTGCAGCAATACACTTATGTCCCGTTGAGTTCCGCTAGAATCAAAACAGTAGTTGTTTCTTGTTGAAAACAGCATCATATGTAGTAAGACACGTACAGTCAGTGGGCCTTTGTCAGTTTGAAATGGATCAAAATTCATATTAAGCTGCACTGTTTTCGGAAACAGAACTGTGAACGGTTTTTTAACATTTTATATAGTTAATTTTTAAGTGTTAGTTAGACGTGAACATGCATTGTAGCTTATAAACACATTACACCAGTCTGCATAATACTTGGTTAATGTCCAATTTTGCACCTGAACTATTATCTCACGAAACATGCTTTTGCGTATCGTTATTTTTCCGCAGACCATACACGTATGTTTTCTAATTTTCAT
Source organism: Dreissena rostriformis (assembly GCA_007657795.1). NCBI lineage: Eukaryota > Metazoa > Mollusca > Bivalvia > Myida > Dreissenidae > Dreissena > Dreissena rostriformis. The sequence continues at coordinate 688,376 of VMBQ01000211.1, forward strand.
TTACTGGTAAATATGCCAAGTCCTGATAAATACCAAAAAGTTTGATGGAAATGGATGTTGAGAGCGGGGTTTCTAGTCTAATGCTAATGCTCTACTTCTGACACACCTTTGCATGTTGTTTCGCCACATTGCATGCAATCCTGAAACATCATAGATGGAGATACAAGTGATATTTTTAAATGTAAAACATGTACAATAATGGTACTTATTACAAAAGCAGACATGAACACGTTTGACTTCAGAATATATTTATTGCAAATCTAACGGACATTTTAATTGCGATGCTTTGAAGTAAATATATATTTACACGTATTTTTAAGGTAATTGATTCTGGGCTAAGTGTGAGGTTATGTATGCATTGCAACCGGTTTAAACTCCCAGTGCGTTAAATTGACCGTTCTTAAACGGTTACCCCAGTTTTAAACAACATTTGGTGTTATGATGCACCGTACGGATTGCTTTGTTTTGTATATGCAATTGGTCACTTGTCTTAACCCTTTGAGCGCTGGAACCGGATTTTGAAGGCCTTTGCAAACAGTTTGGATCCAGATGAGACGCCACAGAACGTGGCGTCTCATCAGGATCCAAACTGTTTGCTATTCTGATAGTATTCTTTGAAAAAAATCGATGAAAATGCTAATTTTAGAAATTCAGCAGACGACATTTTAGCAGATGACAAGTTCCCAGCATGCAAAGGGCTATATTAAAGATCAGCGGATATAAATCAAAATTTCTCTTCTGATTATGTTTCCAGAGTTTCATGAAATCCAGTGTATCAACATGTTATGAGTAGTTATAACACCAGATTGCATTAAATATATTGTCTAATATATTTATTGTACTTGATTTTGTGTTAACAATGCATACAATCCATAGGAAAACTGAAACTCAATAAATATTATCGGGAAACAAATGCGTGTCCACTAGTATTGTATTGCATGCAAAGTACATGCTTTAGTATTTTATTTAACGTATCGATTGTTTTAAAAGTTTGTTTTCACAAATTACTTTACATAGCCAGAGATCCAATGCAAACAATGATCAAATGTACACAAACGAAATGTTGTGCACGGTAAACTGGATATAAACTTCAAACCAAACGGACGATGTTACTGTGCGGTCGATTAGAATGAAATAACTTCCTTATTTATTCAAACGTTATCAATAGGTGACTTGTACTTTCCAGTGTACTGTTTCCTTTGTTTTAAGTATTGAGTTTCAAATTGTATGTATTGGGTACGGTTGTAAACTTTTACGCTATCGACATAGCAACAAGCATTTTATAAATAACGCGACGTGTATGTGGCTTTAATTATGAAACAGTTGTTATAACTATATGTGCTTTGCATGTTTGGCAGTATTTCAGTTATATCATCACGGTCAGTGAACCTTCTCCTACCTTTGATGGAAAGACTTACACACTTAAAGCGGTAAAATAGTATTAAAGATACATACGTCAGTCATTGGTTACTAACATTCTTGATTCATATGTTTGATGTTATTTGGACTTATTGAATGATACATCCTGCACATGTTATGTATGACTGTGCAGTGTTTCACAGACCGTTGGTTGAAAGAATAAGCGCCCCAGACTCCCTGAATTTGTCATTCAGACGCATTTTCTTGAAAGGTTGGAATCTGTAGTCTCTGAATAATCGGTCCCAGCAACCACGAGCAAAATATTTGAGCCTCGCTCTCTGAAAAGTTGGTTTAGTGCATGCGCGTAAAGTGTCGTCTTCACAGGCTAATCTGGGATGACACTTAACACACATGCATTAAACCCCCTTTTCTCAGAGCGATTTGATAAATCTGTTTGGTCGTCTGTTAAAGCGCTCTTGACTTTCGTGTTTTATAAGACAAAGAATGCAATCGCTGCTCGCAACATACAACATATGCATTTGTCTTTGAGTAGACAATTATAAATTGATATATATTTAATCATCATTAAACTTTTATAAAGATGCAAATACTTATTAATTTCTCAAATAATGTGACGAAGTGTTTTTTTTTTATATTTAGTTCAAATAATTTTTACAATCTGCGTACAATTAAAAACAAACTTACACACCCGCGAACAAAAAAAATGAAGATTATCAAGTTGGTGAAATTATTTTATTTTGATTCTGAACGCTAATTTAAATACAGCTTTTAAATATATATCCTTTACATTTACTTTCAAAATATGGTTGTCACAGCTTTGGAAATGATTTCAATAAAGTACCAAGCAGTAAAATTACACATATGCTTGATAATACCTTATCTGTTCGTTTGACTTATACAATAAAGGCACACTATAGCCATACACAGGCAAAAACTATTTTTTACCGATACCGGTTCAATAAGTTATACAAGCTGTTACACAATTTAGAAAAAAAGATATTTCTTTTTTTAATTAATTATGTGCACTATTAAGATACTATATATAGAAGACTATGTTACTTCATAAACTCTATCAGGACAAAAAGTATCGTACTTATCCACTATTTAATTAACATAACAATAATTATAAAGTTTAAATGAAAGAAAATGGGACCACCGCCTTGAAACGGTCAATATGAAGCACAGGTGTTTCAAACCAGTTTCAGGGCTAGCCGAGCCTCACGATTACCCCATAATTGATCACAAACCAAACGCGCGCCTCACACGATCTTCATCAAAAGTACATATGCAGACAAAAAAAAGAAAACATGAATGCCAAAACGTGACCCGTGAGTCGAATACCCTCAGTTCAGAAATAGAAAACCACAATGAGGACCCGATCAAATGAGTGTTCAATTGTAAACAATCGCCATCAAAATATAATTAAACGCAACCGCAATATGCATCATAGATATGTCTTACCCGGTCGATGACGTCATAGTTACGTCAATATTGTTCACAATCGGCCCATATTAACCATGCGTGGTCAATAATGTTGTCACCGGTCAATATACTATTGAATGCCTCTATCGTATATATACAGAATGAAACATGTATGTGAGGGATACTCCATAAATTTTGTTTAACAGTCGTCAGTATCGGAAATCTATTAAAGCTATTACGGGATATGTTTTAATTTAAAACTTGTAAAGTTATTATTATACAAATGATTCATCTATGAAAGATAAATAAACTATATATTAACAAGCTAGCGACGTATCTTAAGAAATCAGTTCGCAATGTATATAAAGAAAAATATCGAACTAGGTTTAATAAAGATCGAATATATGTGGAATCCACAAAACAAAAATTAGTTCTACAACATATAGGCTATTCAGACAGAACAATGTCAACATAGAAGATGTATAGAAACAAATACCATAATTTATCAATTCAGCACCTCTCTCATTCAACAAGGTAACAAGTCAATACCTACAACAGTATCATTATAGGATACAACAGAAATTACATTGCGTTAAGATCGGGTAAGAATAGATAAAAATGATGCTCGAAATGACCGTAACAATTCAGCTCACAGAGGGCGGGTTAAACAAAATAAAAAACTAATATCGATAAATTACGCCTAGCTGCACAAGGAAATTCCGCTTTAATGGTAGAACATACACATATATAGTTCACAATGCCCATATGCCATAATGTTTACAAGTTAATAACACATATACACACTTCCTTAACATTGTCGTTTTGTTAAAACCAATGCAAAATATTGATGGTTGTCACTATGTACACATGCGCTGTATTAACTGTATTCCATCTAAATATATCTATGTTTTTAAGATCGTAATATCCAGAATGTGTTATCAAACTCTTAAAATATCTTCGTTTGCATTGGGTTGTCGCTCCTGGACCCGCCTATGGAGGATCAAACCGAGTCCAATGCAGACCAGCAAAGAACTGACGGCGATGTACGCCTCCCCCCCCCCCCCCCCAACCGTNGTATACAAAGGCATTTAAAAATATCCGCTTTAATGGATTTAAAGAAAGTATCATCTAAACAAAAATCCAGTCTAGGCGAAAAGAGTCTTCCCTGATTTGCCGTTGCGGATAACACAGGCTAATCTGGGACGACACTGTACGCACATGCATTGAACCCCGTTTGCACAGAGATTATGACTCATTTATAAACTTAAAACCTCAGTAATTATTATTCACGCTACTCATCTGTCACTTCATGTACGAAATGCAGAAATCTGCAATCTTATATTTTGCATAAGGAACAACTTTGTGTCAAACGTAAACACCCTGAACTATAACGATTACATATCATCGAACAACAACAACAAAACCAACAATAAACAAAAACATATATATCGGCAATTAGGCTTATTCGCGAGCTTTAGTCTTGCAATAGAAACATATATACAATGTAAATAACTTCTGGTTAATATTGGTGTAATTGTTAATTGCAAAAAAAAGTATTAATTGTGCTTAAATCAACAAACATAAGTGATTTAAGTGACGTATTATTACTTAAATGAATATAAGAGTTATCATGCATCTGCGTCTCATGATAATTGTAATGATTTGCAAATTGAGTTGTCTGCATATATTAAGATATATAAGTATTAAAAAAACACAACTGGCTAACAAACGACTGCGAACGATTTATAATAGTCATAGTCTGATCATAAATAGTTCCTTTAAATGTACTTAAATAACGCATTATTTATCCGATTGAATTTATAATTTATATTCTAATACGGCACGTGCCAAATTTTATATAAACAAAGAAGAAAATCGTCTATATGTTATTCTGCAATAATTATTGGCGGAGCTTATACACTGAAAGCACGCGCTGTAACTAAACAAAACATGCCGATACATTTTCCACCAGCGTTATTATCCGGTATTTTATTAATGAAAGTCACGTGACAAAACACAACGCTATGAAAACAAATGCGTACAATTGGTACTCTTAGGAACACTTTTGCGTTAATTAAAAGTGTGCAATGTAAACATGTAAGTTTACACAAGTTGTTGTTGTTCTTATTTAAGCAAACGGGAGAAATGACACGTTTTTCTTCCATCCAGTCTGGCTGTAATTGAGGGCGAAGATCTGATCGACAGAACAGCCGAAAGTTATTTTTATGGGCGGAACTTCACATTAAATAGTACACAAGAAAAATAAGTTACATTGTATAAATCTTTAGTAAAAACCGTGTTAGAATCGAAATAATTCGTGTACATTTTAGTTTGTTGTCGAATAACCCACGTCGGGAAGTTTAGATGCGTGGTTTCAAATCACTCGTGCATCTCACTCGTGATTCAATCCCTACGCATCTTAACGTCCGGCCGTGGGTTATTCGACAACAAATTATAACGTACACGAATAATTTAGATGATAATACACGGCTGAGCCGGGCCGGTCAGCGATAATCGGCCCGCAGGGAGCATAACGGCTCGAGGGCTTTAGCCCGAGGGCCGTTTGCGACCTGGGGCCGATTATCACTGCCCGGCCCGGCTCAGCCGTGTATTGACGTCTATAATATGTATCTAACTTTAATACTAAATCATAGATGAGCACAGGTTTTGAGATTCTATTGTATTGTGTAATTATATTATGTTCCTTCACTTAAAATTATTACCGAACCAGCTTTCCGTACTTTTATTTTCATTCAACTGATTACGACATTTATGAAGTATCTCGTGTGACGTAATTTATGTCACGAAACACACCGCTTTAAGCTAGACACTCTGGATTTTAGTGACAATAATTCGAACGTTGTGGTTTATTCAATAGTAAAATATTATTTTAAAAGGTTTCGAACGAATCCAAAACGTATTTCGGATTGTGTGTTTGTAATTTATAATGGGAAACTTCAAGAGGAATAAAATTAATCACTCCGAGCAGTCATTCGATTTCGTAAAACGTTTCAAAAAGTTTAGCCTAGTTTGAAATAAATTTTGATTAAAGGGATGCAAAAACAGAAAATGGAAGTGCATATCGCTGTAATTTCATTATTATAAGCATTGGATTAAAGTTGCCATTGAGGTAAGAGTGTCGTTTACTATATGTTGATGTTAGATGACTCCTGTTAAACTTAAAGCTCAAATAGTTTCATCAATCTAATCAACAGTACAGTAAAAGTTAAACTTTCAGTTGCAATCGATATTTTTTCATTTTTTCAATTGTGTGCTACGTTTAATTATCATTTTTAATTATTTCGTTGATTTGTGGCTTAATTTTATTAATCACCGTTGGAAAAGACTGAATGTGGACGCCATTTTGTTCAGTTGACGTCGCGCGATCCTATTCTGAGCACAGGTGTTGGGCGCGTGGCCATGTCACTTTAACATTATCAATATGTCATAAAACAACATTTTTTATAAAAAAAAAAAAAAAAAAAAAAAAAAAACANATAATGTATTATAGTCGAAGATTGATAAATGATACCGTATCCATTTTTCTTTTCAATATTATTTTTTTCCCGCGACTTTAAGTTCATTATTAAATTATCGCTAAAGCATCAAACTATATTAAATTTAACAGTCAATTATCGGTTATAAGATTACTGAGAAATTAATAAAAATGTGCAACGGTGATGTTGATCCATTCTAGCTAGCGCCGATTGCGAATGTAGGTAAAAATGCCAGAGGTAAAACTACCATTTGTAAAAATGCCAGGGGTAAAAATGCCAGAGGTAAAACATGCCAAAGCTAAAGTTGTAAACATGCCATAGGAAAATAGCCAGAGTTTAAAATGCTAGATGTAATATATGAGCTGGATTTTGAAGATGAATACCATTTTATTTGTATATGCCGCTGTAACACTGATTTTAGGAACAAATATATAAGCTGTATATTTTATATCAACCGATCTGTTTATAAATTCCACAAGTTATAACTTTTCATGTGACATGGTCATTGTGATTTTCCGATATTTTTCGGCATTGGACGCGAATACAATATAAAAAATTAAACGGATGCTTGCAATTTGGTGATTAAATATTTCAAACGGTACTTATATAACAAAATGGTAAAGCATTTACTATTTTTTTTTTTTTAACTTGCATTACTGTGTATATGGGGGTTTCAACGTTTAAATGTCCTGTCTTTTTGCGCGAATATGTGACGTTTCGGGGGAGATAATATAGAGTACATTTTATGTGTTTAAGTATTTTGGTCACCGTTTCTGTTGTAAAATACAAAATGCATAATGGTACAATCATCGCTAGATAGCATTTTGAAAGGTATATACTCGTGTTATTAGTTCATATTAATGCTAATACTAATTCTAATCATTCTATAGATATCATTAGATTATATTTGTTATGTAACTAAGGTAATGGTAGCAAGACATATCTTTTAAAAAATGATGTTCGGCGTATATCCTAATTTTGATGTCCAGTACATGTACGCTTATATTCAAACTGCACACTTGTGTACGTAGATATAACTGATACTACATCATATCCTATTTTTTGTGTAATCCCATGGCATATTAGGTATGAACCATAAGTATGTTTTTAACGCTTAAAATATATGGTAAAATATATATAGTTTTTAAGTATTTCATTAAGACGCAGTTTTTTTTCCTAGCATTTTAATCACACATTTACGAGTTTGTTTTCAGTGCGTTTTCTAAATGAAAAGTAAATCAACGATAATTGTGGAACACGTTGTTAATTTTAAATGTACACAACAATTTATCAATAAATTAAATCAGTCATTTTGGCAGTAATCCAATCTGTCCAGTACATTATCACGGTGCCCGTGTAAATAACATATATTTTAGTTGGATACACAATAAAAGTAAAACACAATAATAACGTTCAAACTGTGAATAACATATAATCCAGAAAAAAAAACATTGCCCGAGCGGGATTCGAACCAGAGACCTCTCCATTCCTAGACCAGAAGTGCGTTCAGTAACAGCGAACGTTCGCCAATGACCGTTCGTTTCCGATTCGGTCTAATTGAACGATAAGTTCGGCGCAAACTTTTCAAGATGGCGGCTCCCAGAGAATTGATTGCGATTTTAATGGAGGGTATCGCTAATAACACATAAAGTATTTTACCAACACAATACACTATGTTTATAATTCAATATATTTTATATACTACAAAAAAAAATGAAAAAATATCGAAGTTACACTGAAGTTACGCTGAACAACAACAACAATTTACTAAATTAATCTGTGTATAATTATGTTATACTTACTGATTATGTTGTTGAACTATTAATAATGTATTTTAGTAAATTATGTTATATAATTATCTGGGAGAGGATCCAGATAATGTTGCAAAAACTTGTAATCCAATCCCATGCATATTTAATGCGATAAATACGTTAAAACTAACAATTTACTTGTCCGCCATCTTGGTTTCGCTAGCGAACTAACTCCCGAGACGGGTCGCCTCGGTTCGCGAACGTTAGCGGCGAACCGAGCGTTCAATAGCGAACGTTCGCGATAGTTCGCGAACTATTGCGAACGTTCGCTGTTACTAAACGCACTACAGCATTCTACCACTAGACCACTGTCCTCACTTAAACTGAATATGGATAACACACACATAAGCGAGGAACTAAATATATATTTTAGGACACGTCTACCTCTGTCAGGCTCCGCCCATTCAGCGCTTTTTCAGCGGTTTAGACAAATGCGCATGCGTAGCGATTAATCGCGTACAATCGCTTAAAAAGTGGTTGCGCAATTGAGCGGATGTAAACGCTTTAAAACCGATGAAATCCGTTTAGAACGCCTAATAACCGCTGAAAATCTATAAAGCGCTTCAATTGGTTTAAAACGCTTATTTTTTAGCGATTTTTTATCGATTAATCGCGGAACACAATCGCTAACTCTACTGTATGTTATAAATGACCACACCCCCACAATTTTGCTAAAATTGCAATGACTTCTTTAGTTATAATCAGATTTGATTCATACATTGACAAATAGATGAGCGGTCTGCACCCGCTAGGCGGTGCTCTTGTTTTTTCTTTGTTATTACGCTAAGCCACCTACATTGCTATGCAGAGTTCATGATTGGATTTAGCTACTGGTCCGTTTTCTTTATAAAATATACCAATTACGGTCTGGCTCATTTTATAATGAATTGTACAATATGATAGATTGTTTACATAAGTAAGTGGAAACCTAATGGTTACATCAAGCTGCCGTTTGAAGATACTATTCAAAACAAGTTGGTTGGTGTCTTAAAATGTCTGTGACGCGAACTCACAAATTCGACACAATTGGTCAACGGCCTCAGATTAATACACACCATTGTAGTTTGCTGTCTATGGATCTCGAAATAAAATACATATAAATCCATTTTAAATAGCAGTGTCCCGTTATATAAACATAGTATTTAGTTATAATTCCGAATAACCCATTATTTACAGATCATCTTCTACACAATGTTGTTTCGAGAATTCTTAAGGAATTTGCTATTAATAATCACACCATTAAACAACTAACGTGAACTCACAGCTCTTTATTTTTTCAGCTATTTGCGGTAGATAATTGTGTAGAAGATTGGAGGGTTGCGATTTCGCCGAAAAGAATTGCTCAATTGACACTGGAAGTTATAGTGTGTGCTATTCACCCTGTCCCGGGGAATTTCGTGTTTACATGGAAGGCAATGCATCACGATGGAAAGTACATGCTTCAAAGCGAGGTCAGCGTTGACGTTTTGTTGTCGTTACCAATGTTTTTACGCCTGTATTTGATCGCGCGCGTGATGCTCCTTCACTCCAAACTGTTCACGGATGCCTCTTCGAGAAGCATTGGCGCATTGAACCGAATACACTTTGACACAAAGTTTGTTCTAAAAACCTTAATGACAATATGCCCAGGGACGGTGCTATTGGTCAATATTCTCTCTATGTGGATTATAGCAAGTTGGATAGTAAGGGCTTGTGAAAGGTAAGTATTTGACTGAGTTTTGTGAGATTTAATGTTATACAACTATGTACTTAAAGGTGTATTATTTTGAATTGATTGCATAAATAGTATGAACAATATGAGGACCTTTTTTACGAACAAATTACCTCTTCGTTTTTTATTAAACGCAAACCGAGCGTAAGTAGTTTTGAACCCTACGTTTTACATTTTTAGTTTGCAGACATTGCTATTTCAAGTTGCAAGTTTTAAACATCGAATGCATAGTGCATGCGAGTTTGTTCCTTGGTAATTATATGACGTATTTAATGAATGACTGATGTGGGTTTGTTTTTGTTTTGTTTTTCAATTGTTAGAATGCGTTTTCGTCTTTTAAGTAACATTTTACAAACGATAGTTATTTAAATATACATTTTCTAACTTTAATACTAACATAATACTAATATTTTCGTTTACCTTATTAGAGAGTTTGTCTATTTATGTCAATCCAAGTCTTTTAAGACAAAAATTCCAAAATAGTATATAAATTGTTGAAAACAAGGTTAAATACATTTCTTCTATAAATGTACAGAGCTATTTTAACATTGACTTAGCAATTGCTGCAATTGGTTTTGGCTAAACAAATATCCTTGTTAATAATATTAATGGTTTTACGCTTTTCAACCTAAAACAACACAGAAAGTGCGCTTAAAAATAGTTATTAGTTACCCGATGTTGTATATTGTGTATACATGTATTTATGATTTCAAGATAGGACTACGAAAACATATTCAATTAGTAAAAAGCATAAATGTAAATGATAAATTAATAGTGAAATGACCGTAGCTTTTATAATGTTTTTTTTTCTCTCTTTGAGTTGTAACAGTTTTCTTAATTTATTAATGTTTGAATACAATATGTCAATTTATTTCACTCTTTATTATACACATATCTATTTACACTTGGGGTTACACCATTTGTGAAATAGGCCTTAAATTCGATCATTAACCAAAAGGAACAAATATCCTTTCTATACATGTTACTACCTGCTTCTCTTATTTATAAAACACAATATGCATGTAATCTGGTTTTATATTCGCTTTTCATGCTCACAGTTTTACTGTTAAATTGTTCTATTGTATAGTGTTGCAAATGCAAAAATACCATGATCAAGTATATGTCTGTGGTGAGAAGCATGTTGTCTTGTTTTTAAAGTAACGTTTTTAATCTAGTAATGTAGTGTATACTTACAAATGTTATTTGAACATATTCCATCACCAAGGAAACGAAAAGACGACGATTAACTATTAGTGTCAAGGGTCTTCATTTTAAATGGTATTTGTTTTATCATTTTTGCAGTAGTTTGGACCCGGTTCAACACGCCAACATTTTGAACTCCATGTGGATGATCGCCATTACTTTCCTGTCTATTGGATACGGGGATGTGGTCCCAAACACGTATTGCGGAAGACTTATTGCTATATCAACAGGTGTTATGGTACGATACACGATACCTTAAGTTCTTTTTTCTAATACACACATTGAAGATAACACTTTTTCGAAAGCATACTGCCAACATTTGGGTTTTCATTACGATTAACATAGAGCAGCATTTGACTATAATCAATCAACTCGTATTTTATTGCAATTGTTCTATTAATACCCCTCTTAATATTCAAATACTCATATTTCAATATGACATAGAAACCACTGATGTTCGTTTATTTTGTGAAATAAATGAACATAACAGCATCGGACACGTTGTTTTCGATTCACCATCTTTGCAAAATTTAACAGTTATCAAACATTATGGAAAGTACCATTGTGAACATGTATGTTAATACCCTCTATATACATATATATTTGTTTGGGGCAGGGTGCGGGTTGCACTGCGCTGGTCGTTGCAGTGATAGCTAGGAAACTGGAACTGAGCAAAGCGGAAAAACACGTTCATAACTTCATGCAGGATACGCAACTATCTAAAAGGGTGAGAATTGTGCTCAACCAATATGTATTGGCATTAGTATTTAAGCAGTAGTTGACGCATACGAAGTACATGGAGTTGTATTTTTCACCACTTTCGTAGAAGAAGAAACCAATAGTGTTTACACATTTTCAGTAAGGCTGCTGTTAACTATTTGAGCAAATGCAATTAACTTGCAAGTTGTGTAAATGCCAAGTAATTGTTTTCGCTTATATCACATCGCATCGATTGTCTATATACGTGTTATCAAATAACGAGTAATTGACAAAAAATCAATCCACAAGTGGAATGCATTGACACCATGTTTTTATTAATTTACAGCTGAAAAATGCAGCCGCAAACGTATTGAGAGAAACTTGGCTGATTTACAAATACACGAAACTAGTGAACAAGATGCGTGCAAGCAAAGTCCGTTCACATCAGAGAAAGTTCTTACAAGCAATTCATTGGTAATAAAGACTGATATTTCTATGTTATCGAGATATGTCTGGATATAACGTACACATTTTCCATTTCGTTTAAATTTGCGATTTTAATTTCATTTAATTCACAGCATGCCTGCCATCATAACGTTTATTAACGTTCGTTATTTATTTCTCAGATGGTAAATGCCTTTTGCCATTTTCTTGATCATTTGAACCAACTATGTTAAAACTTGTTTATTATACATTAGGAATGTAAATCCACTTGCTGTCATGTTTATTTTGTTGTTGTTTTTGTTTTTCTTGTATTAAGTTATCAAGAATGTGAATACATTTACAGCTTACGTGGAATCAAAATGGATCAGCGAAAGCTTACAGAGAACCAGAGTTCGTTGGTCGACATGGCAAAGGTAGGTGGAATCACTATTTCCATGAAAACTCCTACGTCTTTGTAATAACATGGTTACTATCCGTCTATCTAGTGCATTACTATGTATCTTAATCATGTTTCTAAAATTGATTGTACATATTATATGGATACACGTCCATTTATATAGTTACATGTTTCATCTAACGCATTATGTGTGTTTTCATCGTTTATATCGTCCTCCGAAAGGCTTAACAATCGCTTTTTCTTCTGAAACGTTCCGCCCTATGTATACCGTTGGAATATGACTATGGTCTCGTAAGCTATGTCCAAAATGACTCCATCTTGTAAATGGTACAGTAATGCACATACATGAGCACCATATTTCCCTCTGTACTTCACATTCGTTCGCCACTTCCTTCTTATGCTGTGATCTTGTATTCCCTGATTATCCTTTTCCTTTCCGATTATATTCACATGCGTTTGATTTGGCTATTTAGCTTTTGGCTAAATTTACAAAAGAATTATTCGAAAAACAAATATGTAAATTCATCTATGTAAAAATATAACTGCTACAGTTTATAAAAGGAAAGTGAAAAGGAATTATTAATTTGTCATGCAAGGTTAGGAAAAGGATATGGGTGAAATATATTTATAATATATATTATACTTACATTATGTATTCACACCTTTTAAAGTGGAATGTATATGTAAACGTTAACCCTTACGTCTGAAATATGTAGAAGAAGCTTTTGTTTTGCCTTTGTGCAGATATATTTCACCTGCTCCGTTCCTTTCCTTTTAGAGTATAGGCGTAACTGGGCTGACAAACAGGAATAGTGTCTATATTTCAAAATCCTTGCCCGAATATAAACAGGTTTGGTCTAACGAGACACTAGCTAGAGCTGGATACTAATGCCTTCGATATTTGTTTTGTTTAAGTATCATAATACCCCTTGCTTGTTCCCATGTATAACATTTATAGCTCAATAGGCGTTAATCGGATCCCCACAACTTTGAAAAAAGCCATCCAATATGTAGGTACAAACGACGCTGACCAATGGTGTGCACCGATTTAAGTTACATTACAAAACAATAACGGTTGATATGTTGAGCGATTTTCAAAGGATTTTAAATGAATCAGCTTTGTTTGTTCCTAAATATGAGTGGGGTTTTCAATTTGAAAGTATGTTCCGGAATGAGTCTATTATTGCCTTATGTGTTGTCATTTACCCGTTAAGATACCGCTTCCCCTGAATAGAATGAAAGTTTTAGTCATCCCGAATGTTTGTCGTTAGTACCATTACAGTATCATAGCTCTATTACCCGGCTTATTTGTGTAATCTGAATTTTGTATTGTGATTGTAATACATTCAATGTGCAGCTGTATTATTCGTTTATTAAGCTTTTGAATTAAGGTCATCTCACTTGAAGTATGAGCAATTCGACTTGCACAGAGTTGTGTCCAGAATTGATGAGATTATTATTCGCTTTCGCACCAAAAATATAAACGTGACTGTCAGAATAGTGTGTCAATCTTAGTATATGTGCGTGTTGAGTATCAAATTTAAAATAAATAATTAACAACGTTTACATGTATTTCCGTATGAAATTTAAGGTCCAAACAAGATTTAACGTTTGCCAATTATATTCACATATTATTAAAAGTATACCTGAACTTTCGTTCGTGTACTTTGGACTTCGTCGGAAAAATGTTGTTTCGAAATTATAAGAATATACATTTTAACTTGGTGATGTGGACGTTAGTTAATATAATCACCATTAAATTGTATGCAGTAAGCACTACTAATTGCCCGGTTGTTTACTGTAGTTAAGAATGTTGTGGTGTTGCTTGTAAGGCATCACTAGCTCGTATTCCTTTATTTAATACACAGTTTCATGATGAGATAAATCGAGATACCTACGATTGAAAAAGAACATTCCACATGTTAGCCGCGTCATGCAAAAAGTGGTATTTTGTCATTTGCGTCAGTCGCGCACTCTGATCAAGAGCTACAATGACCACTTTTGAGACCACGAAATATTCCATGTCTTCGTGATATAGTAGCTTCTAACCAGCCTGAGTGAATGCGCAGACTAGTCTAAAGATATGCTAGCCGTATATTACATAAGATTCTATCGTATAACGCGATTCACTGTGACCGAATATTTTTTCACACTAATTCACTATGTTCCATCGTATCAACATACATAAATATTGCAACTATTGCCATGCATAGGTGCGATTACTTATGTGTGCTCTGGTTTTCGTGCTTTATAATAATGTTGTTTTTTTTGGTTTTGCCATTGTATATGGACTGTTGTCATATATGTTTATACTCATACTCAAGCATTGAAACATAGCTTCGAAATATAATAAATGCAGCTAAAGCAACTAGGTTTGAAAAATGTTGTTTTCAAAATGAAAAAAACATTTTTATCTGTTTTAGTTTCAGATCGGCACCTTCACGACACTTTGTTGTCAGTCATATATTAAATCATAACACGCATACATTTTTAGGCTTAATATAATTTAACGATATTCGGTTTGTTATCGTGTTCGAACGCGTAGCACAAATATTGCTTAACTTAATATCGTCACAGGGACATATATTTATTCGTATATCCATTTAAGACGTTAAAACGTGTTTCAGAACAAAAGTCAACCATATGTAACAACATCGAAACATTAGTTAAACTAAACACAAAACATTTCGTATGCATTTCAGAGAGAAGTGGGTTTAAAACACTATTTCAGCTATCTGAATACACGAATAAATGCCATGTTGTCACTTCAGACCCAGACGCACATCGAAAATATGATCGCGGACGTTGCCAGCAGCACCGGGTCGCTTGAAAAACGGGTGTCAAAACTCGAGGACAAACTGTTCGCTATTCAGGTACATAGTATACACAGATTGAAATTTCAGCTGCACCAGCAGGAGAGAAATGTTGAATATTACGTTTATAAAAATGATAAGCTTCTTTTCTTGCAAACAAACACAAGAAAACGACTTAGTTGCCAGACAAACATGATAAACATAAAATGACGTCATGTAAACGAACAAAATGACACCATTGTTCTGCGCGTAACAGTTCCATCCCGGCAATTCTGAAATGTAACTAATTTTACTCATCGATGGTTAATTTCGATCATGCTTGCCTGATAATGAAATAAACCTTATAATAGTACGAGGTCCTTGATTTACTGCAAATTCCAGATTTTGAAACCGTAACGTAGCACTAAAATACTGGACACTGCAAAATAAAAGCACAACATATATAAAACTTGGGTCACGCCTTGAAATGTATCGTGCTTGTTCAACACCTAATGGCCATCGCTAGAAGTTTTGCTATCAAAAGATGGTTCTCTTCGTAACTTAACAGTCAATACTGGGCATAACGCATATTCGATTATCATTGGTTTACAATGATAATGAAAACACAGTTATCAATGTGTCTATTGTTACACCAATAAATGCTTTTTACAGAAGAGTTGGCTATTAATTACTAACAATACTGCGGATAAAAATGAAGTATACCTAATAAATTACGTATGTAATACAGAATGATAAAAGCAGCCAGCACGAGTTATAAACTGTTTAATTTGTAAATACGGATTTAAGAGTTTTTGTTTAAATTTTCAATATAAAACCTTTAAACTCTAACAAATTTGTCCATAATACTTCATTATCTATACGTTTGTACCACCAAAACTAGACAACTATGTGTTTTCATCTAAACAAAGAAGCTTTACCTTAAGCTTTGTTTCTATAAAATGAGACAAAAATGAAACTGCCAGTTTGTTTAAATTTCTTCCAGTTTAAACAATCTCTTAAGATTACGCCAATAAATAAGATAATGTCCACATTCTGCAAACGTATTTCAGTGAAATAACAAATGTAGTCCTAGGTCTAATTTTGTTAATAGTTTTTGCTTTTCTTTCCGGATAATTTCCTCGTGGAATGTTCTCAGAAATTCTTTATTTCCGCGAAAACAAGCATTATATCGAGTGAACTACTTGTTAACCTTCAGCAATAACGTCGACTCATTCAATTTAGACAGAACGCATGGCGCCAAAATCTACCATTATAAATACGTTAAAAGTAAAAAAAAAACAAAAAAAAAACATCGTAAATTGTGCATGATACATTGAATAATTGAATTGCACTTAGTCCTAAATAAAGACCATTCATTTTCCCATTATATGTTTATTACTTGAGTACACTCTAATCAGACCTTTTCATTACTCATTGAATGTTATTTTATATTCGCAGACGCAGATAGACATGCTGCCGAACATGATCGTGGAGAGGCTAATGGCCCGCCAAGCAATTGGTCATGTATCGGAGAGACCCGTAGAAATACGACCATCTTCGGAGTTCCGCCAGATGTCCAGAATGTCTCCTGGACGACGGAGAAGAAACCTTGTTACCCAAAGCTCAGTGCCTACGCCTTCGTCTCTCTCGCCGTTTATGACGTCATCTAACAACGCACCGGACACTAGCACGTCACTTCCGGCCACGCCTTCAGAAAGTAATTCAACGAGAAATCCGAATTGCTAACGTTCGTCTTTCAACCAGTTATAAGCAATGATCAAACGTGTTATGTGTATAATTCACCAAAATGATCATGTGTATGATGTGGAGAAAATGAAATGATTTTATGTACAAAAAATGGACCTAAACGTTTTTACTTATGCTCACAAGCATTCCTGATTCCCATATAAAGTTATGGTTATAAATTGTGTCATTAGTTGTACATAAGATTATATAAGTTATGGAACGAAGGTGTAAACATGTTTATCTATGAGAACTTATTCAAAGATAATGTACTATATATGTTCTAATTCTTGAATCGATTATAATGTGCCTGACATAAGAAAAACTAGTTCTTAATTTTAAACCAATAAATATGTATTACTGATTGAATATAAACTGTATAATATGACAATATTGAAACAAATATGGAAATTCACATTTTTACCACAAATCTCATCTTACATGTAAATAGGTATTTATAAAATAGATGCAGTCGCTTACATCTGGTTTACCCCATATACATATTTCATTGGGTATCATTACTTATTGTGTGAACATGGTTATCTTTGAAAATTTCTGTAAAGGTATATTGTTTTATCCTTCTACTATTGTATATATTTATCTTATAAAGCGGTGACCGTATAAACTAGTTGATATCCGGCATTATATCACGTGACTTGTGATACCGAGCTCATGTGTAACCCTACGCGCCGGATAACCACGTTTAAGAATTTGATATTTATTTGTTAATTGACAGATCGAACATACTAAAAGTAGTTATGGCAAACACATTCATTCACAAATACCACTCTCGAGCTAAAATGTATTGTATATAAATTGTATATGTTGTAGTTATGACAACTGAAGCGTATTAAGTTATACAACGGGACAAAAAGCCTTCCGTGCTTTTCAAAAATGGAAGGACGTGTATAGCTATATTTAAACGGGTCATTTTGAAAAGTTGACACCGCGCGTTAATATCAGTAATTCAAATAGTTAATAATAGAAAACTCCGTGAATCACATACTGGTTTTAATATAGCAGTGTTTATACACAGTTTTTTTGACAGCAAACAACGCGATGGATGTGTTTGGAATTTACCGTTAATTATTGCGACACCTCTTTTTGGAGACGCATTAAAATGTGTTCATAATACTTGCGTGGTGGCTCTAAGGACCGGACGTTTTTGAAAATGATGCAGGTGAGTAGGTGTAATTTGGATTTGCGTTAACATATATGCCTTAAATCGGTTCATTGGAGATTATTTCATCCACAAATATACAGAAAAATACAATCGAAACACATTTGGTCGCTATGGCTTACACTTTAATATTTATAACAATCAATTTTCGAGTCGATCTGAACTATTTTTACTGTCATTTATCTTTTTTTAAACATTACAATACATGACTTTATGTTGTTTTTTTATATTGGTTGTGTCCAAGTGATGAATTTAAGCTAAGCGTTTTGAAACCTGATTTGTTAATAGTGTTGACTAACCATAATGGATGAGTATAAAACATATGTATTGTGCTTAGTAATTAATTTCCTTAATGTAATCAATTAAGAGCTATTTTAATTAAATACAAAATACATGTGTACTGTACATTGACATTCTTTATTTAGCGTTATGATGAGACTGTTATAGTATGATATTGTTGAAACTGTTAAATGTTAAATGTGTTACTTTATGAAAATAAACTTAACA
Source organism: Dreissena rostriformis (assembly GCA_007657795.1). Lineage (NCBI taxonomy): Eukaryota > Metazoa > Mollusca > Bivalvia > Myida > Dreissenidae > Dreissena > Dreissena rostriformis. The sequence continues at coordinate 707,162 of VMBQ01000211.1, forward strand.
GATTACCAAAGCAGTGTTGTGTTTCAACCTTTTCTTGTAATTTCAAGCGTCTTGTGTGGTTATTGTTCGGAGCGAATAATGGTGTTATGAATGAAGAGCAAGATGGTGGTCAAGATCATGATAACGATGGTGGCGTTGATTATGATTGTGATTTAAATATTATGACGTCATTTGGTAATGCACCAGTTACGTACGGCGTTCTTGTTTACATACATTTATAGTGACATATTTAATACACTTATTTTACTTTTTTATGATAAAGGTACATGAAAAATTCAAGTTTGATACGATATTTTTTATGTAATAAATTGATTTGTTGACAACATTTAAATTATAAGTTTCTTTTTTGATGTGGAAACCTTACATACATACCATGGAAATAATTACAAATGTCCAGTGTTGCGTATTTTGGGCAACGTTATTCACATGATAACAGGGATTAAATTTTAACTCGTAAGAAAAAAGTCGTAATGTGCGTTTATTGAAGTATGATATAGATTTGTGTTGCATCTATCTGAATGGATACACCCTATCGGATATTGATTAGAAGGCCTTTAATCTAAAACAAAAATTATTTTCTTATATCGTTTTACCGTCCCTAAGAGATTCCGACGCATTTTGGGATCGGTGCCAATATTCTGCTTTGAATATGCATTTTAAACAAAAACAAACATGGAAAAGAAGAAAGAGTGTTGTAAAACACGTGCATGCTTTATTTGAATGAATGTTGTGCATAATGCAAATTAATGTCATTCTGGAAAATGCTTGAGCTATAGAATTTACTTTTTGAACGATATCATGCACGTGGGCTTATCTGTTGTTATTGTAATTACACATACCATTGTAAATCCGAAGAACAGATACAAATGCATTAGAAGTGATTTTGTTAAATGCTTATGCACAGTGTTTGATATTTTAATTTGCGTTTCATATAAGATCGGCGTCTCTGTTCACAGTTTATAACTTTTCAAATAACCTGTTTTGGATTGTTTTATTCATTTCCATTTAAATTAAAATGCATTTTAAGCGGTTACGAAATAAATTCGCCGTAAAATTAACACACTGTATCAAATATTCATAGGATTTTGTTCATAAAATACTCGGCCAAATCAATGTTGGTTAATTATTTATATATCAAATTCCGCGAGTAATTTTGAAACATGGAATCACGAATCGTTGCAGCATTGCTGCAAGCATCGCAATTATTGTATGGCTTGCTTGAAGACTATGTGACTGTGTCATCCTTCACAAAATCAAGCGACTCATTAGGAGGATGAACAAGATCAAGTTATGTGTTAAGGAGCAGTAGTTAAAGGGACTGTAAACCACGAATGACGAAAAAAGAAAACTTCTAAAATACCGTATTTTTGTTACAATTATTAGTTTATATTGATTAACCAAAAACTGCGTCAGGGATCTACCTACCAAGCAACAGGAGCTTCATGGATGACTTGACTATGACAACCCAGACACATGTGCAGGCTAGATGGGTCCTCTCAGCTCTTGAGAGTTCAACATCTTGGGCAAGAATGAAATTCAAGCCAAAGAAATCCAGAAGCCTTATCATCAAGAAAGGCCAGTCAACCAAGAAGTTCAACCTCCAGATACAGGGAGAAGACATACCANGTTATTTGCTGCAAACGTGAATTTTGTAGAGATTGAGAAATTACACACCCCGTCATTCTATAACATTATGTGTTGAAGTTTACGACGGCTGTTTTCATGCAATCTCAATACCTTATACGACAAATTTAAATTAGACGCGATAGATATATTTAAGATTTGTTATCGAAAATATTTTATGATTATGAGACAAAAACGCCTCATTTAAAACAGTTGTTTGTGACGTATAAACTATAAGTGATTCTTTTTTTTAAATTAATTTTGAAGCAACGCAGTTAAATGTTCAAACAAATATTGATAGGTAAAAAAACGCATAATTTACTTTCTGACATAAAGGTATCTTATTCTTACAAGTCTAAGATTATATTAAGTTTTTCAAAAAAACATTATTTAATATGAAATAATCGCAATTTTAATTCTTATAAAAATGTATGCAAATCAAAATGTTAACCAAGAGACGACTCGGTTTAATATGAGTAGTAGAAATTGGGTGAATTCACACAAGTTTGAGCGAATTTACCACGTGTAACACTTGCTGCATTCTGTTGATTATTCCAATAGTTTGACAACAGATCAGGTACTTAAATAAGCTTGCCCTGAAAGCGGTCTATTCAACAGTTGTCCTATGCCGGATCAATGCACTAATATAATTCTAATTTTGCGCAATTATCGGATGTGTATTACTTCATGTTATGTCATTTGCCAGCACTCTAATGAGTTGTTTCTAATCATTTTAATGCATCCATGGCTAACTTGAGTTTTGAACGCTTTAATGTTTTCATCGAAGCTCGCAAAGTTATACAATTTAAATAATTGCATTCTCGTATACGGGTGCATATGGTTTAGTGGTCTTTCTTTATTTGCTGGCGTAATAGTGTGTAAAACAAAAACAACAACAAAATAATGTAGAAAAACCAGTTGTATTATGATTCTTTTGGGGAAATACCGTGACTATGGTAAAATACAAGATGTTGAAATGTATGTGAAAAGGGTTAATTTAGATTTTGTTTTATAAATCTACTATATGTAATTTAGAAATTAACTAACAGAAAATACGCCTAAAAGGTTGTTTATCAAATAAAACAGACGACTAGGCAGCTTGAGAATTCATGCAATAAATATCAGGTATGGCTGAGTACACGAGAACAGGGGATGTATACAGGAGTTGCATCGTGTTAGATACGTCATGCGAAAATGGGTCTTAGACCATATGCGACCAGAGTAGCTCCAGCCCAGCCTGTGCAATTGCGCAGTCTGGTCAGGAGCTATTTAAGTCGGCAACGAGACCAAGAAACCTTGTCTGACTTTATAACGGACATGGTAGCTCCTGACCAGACAACGCGATTTCGCAGGCTGGTTTGGAGCTTCGTATGTCGCATATTGATTACGGCCAATTTTCGCATGACGCGTGTCATATGAATGTGTGTAGATTATATCTCATCGTATTCCACAAGGAAATACTTAATAATAACAACCGTCATTTATTGCCAAATGCATTCCATTGACATTTACCAAATACAAGGCAAGACGTGCAAGCCCTCTTTCTCGATTTCTTTACTTGTTGTGTGTATTTGACTATGTTTATCTGTTTTTAAAGAAGCTATATGATTGTTGCATTATAGCAATCCTTAACTGAAATGTCAAGTATGTTTAAACGAAATCCGGCCCTCATAAATTGTGTTTAAATATCGATTGGAGTTTACTTGATTATTATTTAGGAATAACGTGACAATCCCCTTAACTAATCTCGATAATTATCAGTCAAATAATTGATCCAGATGGTGGACGTCCTAATTTGTTGAGAGGTTAATTTGTAAATGGATGTCACCAGAAAAAACCCACAAATATACACAAACACACGGTGACAAACTAAGATAAACAAAGCTGAATTTCATTTGCACCAGCTGGAGATACATATTATCATCGCTACTATGTATTTTTTTTACGTATAGAACAATGCCAGGGGGAAAAAGCACAAGACATGCATACACACAAATGGATACAATTATTGTCATCCCATAAGAAACATCATTGGCAGAGATAAATTCACTCATTTATCTTAGTTTAAGTAAATCAAAATATGTTTGGTTTGAAAAGGACAATCTTTAATCTCAGGGTTAAATCTCCAGAATAACTTGAGGTTATTATAGTATATACCGAATATTTGGGGCATCATTGTATAAATCAAACAATTGAATTTTTAAAAGATTAAGAATAAATCTTGTAAAGTACTGGCCATTATTTAATAAATAGAATACTTAAATTTCGGAAATTATTTATTGAGGTTAAATTATAAAGAATATATTGGTATAAATAAAAAAGAAAATATTTATTAAAATAAATCAAAAGAAATAAACGTAAATTTGTTTACATAAAAATGCACTTAGGTTATGGCGTTGCACATCAGACCGTGACTCACATGTCAAACAAACATTATCCGTAAGGCATATACGTAAATGATGTCAATATGATAGGTTATGAAACCACCGTCTGAATTGCCTGGAGAATTACAATCTTGATCGACCATCAAAAACATCCGTTGAACTGGTGAAACGTGAATAATTGTGTCTAGCACCTTTACTACTGTGTCATTAAGTCAATACATTAGCGAGTTGCCCAATCAACACGTAGTAAATATGAAGGAGGAGTTATATTTACCCATCATAATTGTATACGGCCATGTTTGTTAGCTCTGAATATTTTACTTCACTAGTGAAGGCAGCCCACATTTGACAAGCGACCAGATAGGTCACACTTACCTGTTGTTGTGAGCAAGGCCATATGGCCTTGCTTTGATGTTGTTCACTAATATTTTACGGACATTGGCAAACGTTGTATTAGAATTTATTCAACAGAAATAAATCACAATGAAAACAGAAATGGACGTGTATGTCATTGTGTATCCCAACCACTATTTTACAAGTACATGTTTCTTTTAATGCCGAACTGCGCATAACATACAACTTCAAAACTCCATTTCTCCTTTTGCTTTTTGCATGGACTTGTTCTCAGTTGGGCCAAATGACAATTTTCAAAATAATGTCCTCAGTTACTATCATTATTCAAACCTATTCAATAGTATTGACTCTCATTTATCCGCACTTTAAGTTGGATCATGTTTTTCCTGTCTTAAAATAAAAATTAATGCTATTTACATAAATCATGCGATTAGTTATAAACACTGACATCGAAGTGTTTCAAAATTCAAGTTTAATTCACTTAAAATATGCTTTGTGGAGAACATTTTAATACTTTTTTAACGGATATTTGTCTCTATTGCGCCTAGTTAGTCACACGTATGTCCATCGTGTTCGACCCGTTTTTGCATTACCGTAAAGCACAATTAAACCTCTTAACTTAAATGTTTACCAGAATATTAGTTCAATATCGCATACAAGAATGCTCTTCAACTTGAAAGTTTACCAGAATAATAGTTTCATAAACAATACAAGTATGTAATTAACGAAAAATGAATCGAGGGAACTACGATGCTAACGGCTATTGCGTTGTCTATTAATTGATCCGTAAATTTGCGTAAAGAAATATCATGTTGCAATATAAAAAAACTAATCTCAATGAATGTCATTCTTTTACGAAAGCTAACTTTTTTGGCTTCAAACGCGCAATTCTTTTGTTATACTACGAGCCAAAGCCATTTCTCTATCATTCGTCTGAGGCCGACACGTAAGTTTTGGATATTTCATTCAGATGGTAATTGTCTTTTCCAAAGAACAAGATCTGATGTGTTGTCTTAATCAATTTGCGGTACTTGGGTACATCACTTAAAAGACAAGACTATGTGTTTATTGTTCTTTAGATGTCAGTGTTTACTAGACAATGAAATTCGTGTAACGTTCTTAAACGTAATATTGTTTCACGTGCGGCTAGTCAACAGAGAACGAGATGGATAACGAATACATAAATATCTACGTTAAATGGTTACTTTTTTACTGCATATCTGTGTATGGATCATAAGGCAATTGTGCAAATTGCTTAAGCTTTGACAGAATGTAACAATGTTTGGAATACGTAATAGTAATGAAAGGGATAATAATAATAATAATAATAAAAATAATAATAATAATAATAATAATAATAATAGTAAAAATAATAATAGTAAAAATAATAATAATAATAATAATAATAATAATAATAATAATAATAATAATAATAATAATAATTATTATTATTATTATTATTATTATTATTATTATTATTATTATTATTATTATTATTATTATTATTATTATTATTATTATTATTATTATTATTATTATTA
>VMBQ01000211.1:714422-907661 GCA_007657795.1 Dreissena rostriformis
TATAATAACGCCCAATAAGCCATCCGGCTTGTGCTGTCGGTGCTTTGATTTATAAAGGGCGTTCAAGATCAAAAACACACAACTAAATAATACAAATCAGTCAAAATACTGAAATATGTGTACATGCTATGTCGACGAAGAAATAAACTATTATTTAAACGTGTGTATGGCCTCTTTCAGCACCAATTGATGCGGTTTGAGATACTCAAGACGAGTTTCTGTACTTTTTTTTGTATTTTCCACTGAAAAAACTGTTTTTTCTAAAAAATTCGAAATTCTCGTTAAATTCACGCCACAAAACGCACTTATTCCGTGAAACTTACAACAACGCACGAAACCCCGCACAGAAAATGGTGATTTTATGAAAATACTGATCCTTTGTGACGGGGCCTGTTTTGCGTTTAGGTCAAAATATACTAAATAGTTTCCTTATATGTTTCAATGTAAAAGCGACAACTTTGACCGAAAATAAATACAACATTTTGCACATACAGACCCCCATAACCATACCTTTTCTTAACGGGCATTTTTAGCTGAATCGATTTAAGCAATAAAAAAGATATGTCATGTTTAAACCCAAAAAGAATTCAACTCAAATCAAAATCGACTGTTTTTGCACCTTCTTTTTTTCTGCCGTTTTCTAGTGGATTGTAATCTTTTTCAGTGCCTATTTTTACTTTAATCTCTAACTTTATCCTATTTCAGGGATTTAGTAGTGAACACCTTTGCTTACCCTAGCAATGTCTCCAGACGATAAAACCAGAACAACAGTCTAAAGTGTAAAACATGCCTTCGAGGAAAATATGATGTTTTTTTTAGAGAGTACAGCCCTTCATGACTCGATTATTTAGTATATTGTAACCATCATATGCCTAACATACTTATCACGGTTGTGTCTACCCTTCTCGAAAAAAAACTCACTTTTTACCAAAACGCACATTTAGCGCACTTAAAAGTGCATTAATTCTGTGTTTTTTGTTAATTTGTGTGTTTTCGGTGTGCAAAAGTGCGCATTTTGTGCGTTTATTCTTTCCAATTGCGTTTTTGAAGGGAAACAGTTTGTTTTTTGTGTGTTTTCTTCTTCTGTAAGTGCGCTTGTGAGTGAATATGTGAGCAGAATGTGGGTCTTTGATCAAAGAAGTGCGTCTTATATCTAAGAAGTGCATCTTTTATCTAAAAAGTGTGTTTTTAAATTATAGATGTGCGTTTTTCTTTACAAAAGTGTGTTTTTCTTTTGGGATGTGCGTCTTTTATTTGATAAATGCGCTTTAATCAGACAATCTGTTTTAGAGGGATTTATCTTAAAAGACACACGTTTAGCGCACACCTAAAAGAGTGTGTCTTTAACTTAAACAACAGTTTTGTTGTACCGAAATTGAACAAGAAACAACCTTGTTGCAGGCTCTACCAATTTATTTACGTTAAATGAATTAACATAGTAATATACATGTTATACAATTATTTAAATGTGCAGTTTTAACAGTTACTCGTGTGCAGATTTACCTGTTTTTTTTACATACTTGATTGTACAATTTCCATGCATAAATACCACATGGCGGACTTTTAATCTCTAACTTTTCTAAAATGTGCTACCTAGTATTGAAGTTGACATATCCAAGAAGTATTTTATAAGGAAAAATATTAATATTAAATAATCAACACAACATAACATTTCAATAGATTTGTTAGCTTTTTCAACTTCTTCCCATGAAATTTCTTATTTAGAGAAATGCATGTACTTTGGATTAAAAGATTAGAAATAAAATGAGAAAACTGTCCCTTTCAAGAGTTTAAAATTGAGGAAAAGATATATACATCACATTACATAAGCATTAAGAAATGCTTCACAAACTTAGAAGAGGCTAATGCCAAGTGTCATTTTGGAATTTCCAGTAACATTCAGCACAATAATCATAAAATATTACTAAAGTGTCAATGAAAAAGTCCTTCACATTTTTGCTTTATACGTAATAAAGGATTTCTTCATCGCTGAAAAGTTTGAGTAGTTGATTTTGATGTTTTGAGGCAGTTCCTGAGATTCCCATGCGATTTATGTAGGACAAAACTGCCATTTGTTTCTTATGCTGGTTAGTAGATTGCTTGTTTTCTGGGGACTTTTTGATGGGAATGAGGAAGGCGTTGATTCATTCTTGATGATGCGTTGTAAAACTCAAATGTGGTGGAGGACGGTTGCAGACAAGATGGAGAGTGGGAATTATCTTCCCCATACTGATACCGTCTAGCTTTAGTGCATTTAGGGACTGGAGCAGTTCATCAGCATCATGCAGCATGTACAGGCCTCCTTTCTTCTCTAATTGATCTGAAACCATTGAGGGACAATTTATATTTAAAAGTTTTATCCGTGCTTAAATTGTCAACTGTTTCTCACAAATGTAAAATATAAATTCATTGGAATTTCAATATGAAAACCTGGGAAAAAGCATCCTTTAAATTTTGCCTTATTCAAAGGCATTATCTGCAATCGGCAATCTGGCTGTATTCTTTTCAGTTAAACAATGCAATTTGGAACTTGTCCATAAATAAATTCCGTCAAAAGGTGCCTTGTCTGTTAATTTTCTGGGACAAATGACGTTGAAGCGCACCTAAATTATGGAAGATTTGATCCAGTGACTTAAAGAGTTGTTAATTGTGTTCTAATGTTTGACCTGGTGACCTGATTTTCGGACACAAATGACCCAGCCATTTTCTAGTTTAGAGTCTCTTTGCTTTCAAAGGCGGGATCCAGCTTTAATCATTCTTTTATGTTTAATTGTTTTTATTTTATTTTGTTGTATAGACAATTGGTGATTTGACTTTTGTTTATTATTATGTAGTTAATAACTATGTTCTTTTCCTGGGTAGAACCAGTACTTGGTGTCTAAATTCTAATGAGAGTGGTCATAGAATCTGTGACCTTCTGATCACTAGGGGCCACCAAATCCATTACACCATTCAATCTCAACCTTTGTGAAAAGCTTCTTATTTCTGATAAGGCTAAAGCGGGGGGTATTCACACTAAACATGTGTAACTATTCGCTGTGTTAATCAGGTAAAGGTCTTTTTTACATTCAAAAATGTTTGAAATTAAAAAAGAAAAGTGACTTGTGAGTGTGTATTGTATTCATTATGCTAGAGGGAAAAGCTTAAGTGTGAACAATTCAAGCTCAGGAAAATTGTTAACATGCTGAGGTCACAAAAAAAGAAATTGTACAATCTATAAACATATCAAACCTGTTACTATTTCAGGATGTTTGCTTTCGAGATAAGTTTGGAAAAAAGCCTCAGTCCACATACGACACACACCCATCTATCTGAAAAAATATACCACACTTAAAAGTATTACCTATTGACTTCTCATTAATACAGACACATATAAAAGCAAAACAAATCTTCTTGCGATTATTTATGAATTAAAACAAGTAAGCTACATCAACACAGTGGATTTCCATACAGAAGGACTAAAATTCATGCATACACATGTGTAGACTTCACTCAAAGCGTTTCCAGGATTTGATAGAATACATTATTTGCTTAGTTCGACACATCCCAAGGCTAGAAAAACAAATTTCTTGAAATGGAAGATGTTAAGAAATATACCTTTAAAAGACTGCCCTACTGTCTTTGGAATGCTAATCACCTAATGATCGTGCCTTCGGTTCTTAGCAGATTTGTGTTTGTGTGACAAATGTATGGATTCTTACCATCTTCTTTTTGTTCAATGGATAGAGGTGATTCGGAAACTTCCTGATAATAGCAGAGTCTGAAAAAATAACAACGTACTATAACTTGTGTAAATAATGTGTTTTTGTTGAAAATAAGTTTACAATAAATAACTTAGGGTAGTATTATTTCCTTGATCTAGGAAAATATCTAGGATTACAAAAGTTATAGGGTCCTGCTAAAATAGGCATGGAGTAAAAAAGGGGCATGGTTGAAACTCGTGCTAATTAAATTAATAATAATAATAATAAATTTCTTAGTTGAACACAGCTAATTAAGGTATACAAGCATAGTCTTCATTAGCATCACCCAGCTTTTTCACTCTGGATCTTTCCCTTTTTGATCATGCCATCACGTTTTTTTCGGTTGTCCGAATTTAAGTTCTGTCCGGATTTGAGGCACTTTGCCAGTATTGCTTTTGCATATAAACCATTGTTTTAATATCTTTATCGTACACGTAGACCATTTATAATATAACGGTAAAGGGAACTTACGTTTTTCTGACGAGTTTGACATCAATTTCAGGCCAAACATCGATCTGTTTTGGTTTAAAAAAATGTTGTAGTTGATCACGCGCAAACAGAAAGTTGACACCGAAGAAAAGAAGAGTGACAAATTACCCGATTCGCATCGACTTTTAATATGTTTATTTATAGATCTTTGCTTAATGCCGAACACAATGTTGTCTATTTGAAAGTAAAACAAGTTCTATTGATCTTTTTAATCGTATTTTATGTGTATTTTAGCATATAAACAAGTTGCAACCGTAAACGTATTGAATTAGATACAGTCGTCAAATCGTACACTAATGACTCAAATTTCCATATTAATAATAGAAAACAGTCAATAATATACAAAAAACGGATGGGTTGACATTAACAAACGAAAAATATCTCTGCTCAGCGATTGTAATTGTATTAAAATATAGAATCATTTAACTCACTTCAAATGTCGCAATTTTCGAGCAGTTGAAAATAATCTTAAAATACACTGACAACGAAGAATTAATGAATTAATGCATGCATTAATAAACGAACGAGTAAATTTAGTAAAATCATGTTAAGATTTATTGTATAAGCATTTAAAAAATATAGTTGATGGATTTCCAGATGTAATAAATAATAAAACAAACCCCACGACTACGTATTTATGATTCACATAAACGTTGATTTGGAGACATTAGCAAGGCAAGCACAGGACTTGTAAGTTGTCTCCAAACGGCGATCTGTTTCGTTAAATGCATTGCGTAATTCTTATCAGATTAACGTTATTTACATCCGGTAAGCGGTATCGTTCCTAAAGAAAATGTTGATAAGATCAACGCGAATTGTAATTTTTAGCAACTTTTATGGCCCCACCCGTCCGGCAGATAATCATCTGCATTGTGGGATTGTGTGGAACACGTGTTCGTCGATCTCTGTCTCAGGAGAAAGCTACGTGTATATTTGTACATATTCATCGACGTATTGTAAATGTGTAAATGATTTTACTTTATATATAATTCTATATAGAATGAAGGATATAACATGATTAAAAATCGAAGATAAATCAATTTGATTAAATCACTTTCTTATTTCTTATCTGAAATCGGAAGTCCTTTTGTTTGACTGTAAAATCTTTCAATATCATGCATGCCAAAAACAACGGGTACAAAATAATCAAGAAAAGCAAGTCATAGTTAACTGCTAAATATAATGATTATTACAGACACATTTGCTTATCAAGAAAACAAATACGTGCGCAACTTTATTTTACATATATGACTATCTTTTGCCAGCGTGAACTTAGGTTTCCAGAAACAAAGGAAGGCTTTTTTATTCGCTGTAAAATTTCAGACTAATCATGCAACAACTATAATAATCGCATACATGCTAAGGAAAATGAAAGCATTCGGTTATAATTTTGAGAAAAACCATGGATGTCGAGCTGTTATAACATGAAAAACCATGGATGTCGAGCTGTTATAACATGAAAAACCATGGATGTCGAGCTGTTATAACATGAACATTTTCATTACGATTTACAGTACAGTATCATTGGAGACTTTTTTAACGCAACATGTTTTACAATTGAATATTTTAATGATGAGTAAAGATTTGGATTTAAAAGTTTACGATAAAATAATTTCAACCGTGACGATAGGACGCTTTAGCACGTGGGTTAGGTATTGTTTTTATCTTTTTGCACGTGGAAATGTTGAAACACGGTATGACTGAACGGCCTGCAACATGCCGATTGCGCGGTTACGCTCCTTGAATATTCATACGAGCTATGGTGGGTTTGTTATTGATTGTATGTTTGCCTGGTGAAAGAACCTTGAATGATGACGTTAAAATAAAATTAGCATTACGTGAATAACTTTGACACAGCCAGGCTTTTATTCCTACGTTCATTTGACAATGTGGACAATGTTTCATACTTTATTGAGACCCCCGGATGCTGGTTCCTACGTTATTTTGCAAACCCGGACAATGGTCCGTCAGTACGTTATTTTGCCAAACCGGACATTGTTTCCTACATTTGATTGACAAATCGGGCGATTGTTCCCATGTTATAAGTTTAAGTATATTGTCTTGTTAAAGAAGAACATTCCTGTCTTATTAAAGATATATCCCTATGAGCGTTTTCACTGGTTACATTTTCAATTTATTTACTTCGGCAAAGCAACGTCGTCAAATACATGTACATGTATGTACAAACTGTTTGTTTTCAAGCAAATTTTATCTTCGCTGTTAATGATAATGTATATAAATACACGTGTGTTTCAAATAGACGCGATATAATTGCATGAAGTGTCTGTATTTTGACATTGTCAAAATACGTTGTGCACCCCGTTTTGAAATCACAAAACGATTATTCCGTTTACTGGTTTGTAGCCATTTCAAGACTACCACTACGCATGCGCGGCAACCCCGAATAGTAAGAAAAAAGTTCATGTTTTTTCGGTGATAACGCACGAATGATTTCTATTGGCCGAAACTTAATCCACGCCCATAACCGAGTTATTTCATTGGATAATCGTCTTTCCGCGAAATGTTTACAAACAAAAACTACCATGTTTGCTACTATTTATTGGGAAGATTCTTATCTTTCCGTGGTTAAATTGTCAGTCATTATTTCGCCGCGGAATGCACGAATACGCAGTTGGTGACGATGTTACAAGGGAAGAAATACGCATCGACAATCTACCAGATTGGCAGTGAGTTATTTTTATCATTCTCAAAAAATATTTTCATATTCAAATTGATTACAGGGTATAGCCTGCAACACGGTATTCTCGCGGTACTAAAGCAAAACTCATTCGCGTGTAAACACCGATATTTATATATCAGATAAAAGATTGAATATACAAAAATATTTGACTACTTCATTTCAGAATTTCTTTTTTATGACGAAAATCCAACTGTATTCATAACAAAAACACCACCACTGTCCTTTATTATTGTGTGTTATTACGTCGGGTATTTTAGATGACAGGAAATCCCTGAACAAACATTTGGACTATGGATCTTTCACGTCGACTGTTCAAGTAAGTCAATATATTTTCCTACCCCCTTGTGAATGGGACGTTCTGCGTTGAATGGCGGAATTAAGCATTTTTTTAAGACATTTTTTAAAGAATGAACAACAAGTAGGTCTTTCTTATGACAGAAAATTCTACCAAGGCTAAATTGCATACTTTAAATTGAAATTGAAAAAGTGTTTCAATATATCAGTCTAGATGCACATGTTATACAACACGAGCAGACATTCAGTCAACACATTTATTCGTGACAGTTTCTCAACATTCTTGTTAACATTTCAATTTTCGCAATACGATTGTCTTGGTGAAAATTAGAGCATGTACATAAAATTCATGTATATTCTCTTTTAGAATTTCCACTGTGAATTAGACAAAGATGACTTCTAATCAAATTGAAAAAATGCTGTTAAATTTTCAGGAATGCTTAACCATCCTGCAGCAGAGTGTGATCTTTCAAGTATGACGGTTGATGCATGACAGATTAAGAAAAGGCGCAAATCATCAGAGGGTTTGTTTTTATTTATCCAACATTTTATTGCTGTACCATAATTATAAGTAAACACATTATTGGTCAATTACCACTTGAGCAAACAACACAACCACAGATGTAAAGAGAATTTATCGCTAGCTTTACTAGGAAAATTTCTTCTTGACCACATTAATTCTATAAGCTGCGGACTGAAGGGCTTATGGTTACAAAGACCCAAATTCATATATTTTATGTAAATTTATATTATGTGCAAGGCATTCATTCACAAACGGTGACATAAAATTAGAATTACTTAATAAATTAAGGACGGATAAGCCAATGAATGGTGCTGCCATATACGCATGCCATTCATGTTGTGAGACTGTACGGAGATTGGAGGCAACTGTTTCGGACGTCCTTCCTCTTGATGTAATAGATTAAATGTTTGTCTTGCTCCACACATTATTTTTTAGTAAACATTGCTCTAAAGATGATGCATCTATAGAGTTAGGATAGAAAATGTTAGAAATTTTGATTATTGACTTCACACGTGTATGCTTCATTTGTTTAAATGACTATGTCTACGGCTCTAAAGACATTGGACATCAAAAGGGTGTACTGTTGCCATAAGTAATTTAAAGCATTGACAGTCTAACCAAGCAAATTATTTTTCATTTAATAAAATCTTCAAAAATGTTATCACAAATTGCAGGCATGTGCCAATATATCTCTCCACAGCTCTTAGCCAATTGGGAATTAGAAATGGTTGGTTTAGGATAAGCAAAACCTGCTCACCTGGCATGCAAAGTTTAATGTCTTATTCAGCTTTTTTTAAAGGAAATCTTTGTGACTTTTCATGTCACAAAAGTATTTATTTATGTAATGTGATTGCAGGAAGAGAAGCTTGAGGGGCTTGCTAGCAGGAACCAGCCACCACCACTAGTATAACACAGTACTGCCTGTCATCCCCCAACACCACCAGTTGCAGTGAATCTGTCAACTATTGTGAGTTTCTTACAAAAAAAGTAGTTTAAAACAATCAAAACATATTTCATAAACCATTTATAATTCAAACTTACTTTTAATTATATGCCAATTAAAGAAAAACAACACCCCTGCAATAGGTTGTTGGCATGTAGGAGAATGATATCCACGGTCAAACTCAACTAGTTTCATCAAACTTGATCAATGTCATGCATATTTTGTTAAATTTCGATGTTCTTTTATTGGAGGAAAATACTGATTTTAATTATCATAAATGCTAATGTAATTTGACATCACGGTTTTACTGTAGAACATAACTTATGATGTTTTTGTCCCCTACCGGTTTCACCGGAGGGGAGATATGGTTTGCGGTCCGTCTGTCTGTCTGTCACACTTTTCTGGATCCTGCGATAACTTTAAAAGTTCTTCATATTTTTTCATGAAACTTGAAACATGGACAGATGGCAATATGGAGATTATGCACATCAGCTCATTTTGTTCATATGCAAAAATTCTGGTTGCTATGGCATTCATAAAACAATATTCTGACAATGGTGGAGCCAGTAGGGGACATCATTGCTTGGCAATAGTCTTGTTATCACAGATTTTATGATGGATTTCAGGACACAATCAAGGCAGCCGTAACAAACAAAAACTGGGAGGCCAAAGCTCTAATGAGGGCCATGAGAGCAGAATTTATCCCAAAGAAGCTAGTGGAATGCTCATTGAAGGGAGCTGCTACTAATTATGTCAATATTTATTTTACCAAAATATCTTTGATGTTTAATTTTTCATGTATGTTGACAATTGTTATAATGTTGTACCTTAAAGTATAAAATTCAATAATCGTGTAATTATATAAAATATTAATAATATATATATTTATATAATATTTACTTTTTATAAGTGCGTTTTTGCCTGCCTTTCCTGTGCGTTAAATGTGCGTTTTTGTGTGAATTAAAACTGCGCTTTTAAGCGAGTTAAATGTGCGCTTTTTATAAGTACTTTCTTATAAAAAAGCGCACATTTAACGCACTTGAAAGCGCAGTTTTAACCCACATTAAAGCGCACATTGTACACACATGTGCGCTTTTATGTGTGTTATAACTGCGCTTAATGCGCGTTAAATGTGCGTTTTTTTTATAGGCACTGACTTATAAAAAGCGCACATTTAACTCACTTAAAAGCGCAGTTTTAACCCACATAACAGCGCACATTTTACAGACATGAGCGCTTTTATGTGTGTTATAACTGCGCTTTAAGCGAGTTAAATGTGCGCTTTTTATAGGTAGTGACTTATAAAAAAAACGCACATTTAACTCACATGAAAGCGCAGTTTAAACCCACATAAAAGCGCACAGTTTACACACATAAATGGCAGTCAAAAACGCACTTATACAAATACACACATTTAACTCATTTGAAAGCACTCATTTACCCACATAAAGCGAACATTTCTTTTGGTAAAAACTCACTTGGTAAGAAAAAGCGCACATAAAACGCAGTGCCAATACCGCCACGTTTAACGCACGCAAAACGTACGTTAAATATACAATTTGCACACTTTTTCGAGAAGGGTAGTGTATATATGAGCGGAATATTGAAGTAGAGATGGAAATACAGTAATGCTTGATTTTTTTGAGTCGAGAGTTTCTTAGCTTGCGGATACGAACTGTGTGTAGATATGACGTTCCAGGGTGCGTGCCTATATCTACCTGGTCTTATCACGTGGTTGTGATTTTCTTATACATACATTGCAACCAAACCCCGGTGTTAAGAGTTAAGGTATGCATGGTGCTAGTAATCCACACATAAAAATAGTCTTAATTGTAGTTACCAGTACCGACACTACGGAACATATTTACTTTAATTTACATTACATAGTGTTCTCCTAATGATGCATACAACCATTGCAAAAAAACGTTAAGCAGTAGTTGGTGTCTTACCTGTCAGTTGGGTGTGACTCTTGTACAAAATATATTCAAAACGATTAAGTCAGTTTTCAGTCCGCTGAACATGTTAATTGAAATTCACCGTAGCAACACTTATTTGTTCTGTTAACGTCGATCATTTGGATGGCATAGTAATCGCATCATTTCGAGAACAGGCTCATTTGTATTGTTTCCGTCCTAAAACTACAATCAGACATAATTTCATTTTCAATTGCCTTGGTTACTTGCAATACTTTCCATTTTCGTATGGTTAATGGTTGTGCTGAATAGCAGCAAGACGCGGAAGATAACTTCCGTGTTGCAAATTAAGCGTTAAGAGTTCTAATTCGGTAATACATTGGGACTGCTGAAAGCAATAGAAAAACTTTATAAGTCAGTTATTGATTTCAGGTGTTTCATATCGACACATTGCAACCGACGAAAAGTCCCGCCTGGCCTATTACGTTAAATAATATATCCGTAATAAATGTTTCATATTGACGGTTCATTAAATAATAGAGCATCAATAATTCAAGTTTTCGACGCCATAATGTATTTTAATTATTAATTATAAACCTGAACTCGAAGGGACTATTTCAAACGAAAAACAGCCGATGCCGATGCACATCTGTTGTAAAACGAACGTATTAAGATTAGTCAACATGTTAACAATTCAACCTAAGATACGTATTCTAGTTTTATCCCACTTTTACAGCGAATTCGGTTGATTAAAGCCCCGTTGATTAAATTTCTGCTATAAACCACGGCACGAAATGACGTCATTTTTTCGACAAAATGACATCATAAATCCAGCAAAATTATCAAGTTAAACTAATTTTGTTTTAATAAAAAGGTTTACTGAATAAACAGTGGGATACATAGAATAATAGGTTAGTGACGATTATAGATCAGGTTTATCATGCTCGCACGAAAAAGAAAAATCACTCGCCAAGGCTCGTGCTTTTTTTTCTACGCCTCGCATGATAAATCTGATCTTTTATCAACACTAACCTATTATTCTCTATCTGTCAAGCACAATGAACATACTATTCTAAGGCCCAAAGCGCTTAGGCCGACAATGGATCACTGACATCAAAGCTAATATAAAATTCACGATCGAAAATTGATATTTTGTTGTAATAAGCGGCTTCCTGTGGTTTCAATTTCTGCTGATAAGTTGTTCCACACGTAATGTTTATAGTGGACATTCGATCTGTATAGACAATTTGTAGGATGTTTGCTCACTTATATACATGTAGACTAATTTTCTAAGGCGAATTACCTTTCATTTACGCTGTTTTGGATATTAGGCGATAATCGTGATTCAATTAAAGGGTATATGGGCGGGAATGCGCATATATATTGAGTTTAAATAGTTTTATTACTTTGTTTGTACAGAAACAATACCACACATCAATGCCAAGTCCAGCTATCATCGTCCATTCATACTGCTTTGATAGAGTGATGACACGTATACAGAGCGTTAAAGCGGTTTACCGATCGCATACGGAATAGCCACCAATATATAACGTATGCAGTATCAATATCATATTGCATTCTGCTGATGTACAAACGTGTGCGTCAATACGTTCCAATATAACATCTTAAAAAAGTGTGATATAGTTTTTTGCGGCATTTGCCTGCATTGATACACGCAATCGGATATTTATAAGAAAGCCTTAAATCTAAAACAAATATTATTTCCTCAAACCGTTTTACCGTCCCTAAGAGACTCCGATGCATTTCTGGATCAGTGTCAATAATCTGCTCTGAATGTAAATTAACAACAAAAAAGGAGAAAGACGAAATATTATTGGAGAAACGTGCGTGCTGAATTAGTATAAATGTTGTCCATATCGGAAATAAATCTATTTTTGGAAAATATTGTTGTGTATGCACCTTTTTAGCAATATCATGCACGTGGGTTTATCTGTTATGTTTTTGTTACAATGAATAACATGTTTAAATGTTAAATGCTCATTCACAGTGCTTGGTATTTTAATTTGCGTTTGATATAAGATCAGCATCTTTGTTCACAATTTGTTTACAACTTTGCATATAACCTGTTTGGGATTGTTTTATTCGTTTCTTTCAAAATTGAAATGCATTTACACATTATAGGCGGTTACGAAATAAATTAGCTGTAAAATTTAGACACTGTATTAAATAATCATTGGATTTTGTTCATAAAATAGTCTGCCAAATCAATGTTGATTAATTATTCATAAAAACCAATTCATCGAGTAATTTTGAAACATGGAAGCTAACATCGTTGCTGCAACATCGTAATTAGTTCATGGCTTGCTTGAAAACTGTCTGACCTTGTTTTCCTTCATTAAATCCTGCGACACATTTGAAGGATGAAAAAGTCTTCTTCAAGAGCTTGTTTAACTTTTATGTGCGGAAGTTAATGGATAGAGTTTTATCACGTTATACGTTATGATCGAGATGTAATAAAGCTCGCACACGAAACAACCGCTCAACAACCCGCTGTATGAAAAGTGACAGACGGTGACTGGTTTCATATCGTTTTAACCCAAATGACATACTATTTGCTGCAAACATTAATGTAGAGATTGAGCAATGACATACACTGTCATTCTATAACAAACACGTGATTTAACTTCTGATATAAACCCATCTTATGTTTACCAGCCATGTATATTAATTGTTTCAAGACAACATGATTTAATATACTGTCATCGCAATTTTAATTCCGATAATCATTAATGCAATTCAAAATCATTAGTTTGCCATTGAAGTGAAAAGTCGGTTTAAGAAATGTAGTTACAATTGAGTCGGGTGAATTCAGACGAGTTTGAACGAATTTGCTGGTTGTACAACTTGCTGCATGCTGGTGATTATTTCACTGGTTTGACAACAAATCGGAAACCTTAATGTACTTGCCCAATTATGCGGTCTTAAAGACATTACCCTGTTTCGAATCAATACACTAATGCAGTTCTAATTTCGTGCTATTGTCGAATGTTTATTCTTGCATGTCATGTCATTCTCCACAACACAGATGAAATGTTTCTTATCAGTGTAATGCTGTCAATGCGTACTCGTAACAGTCTGGGTGATAATAAATTCGCAAGATCCTTTAGAGGTTTGAACACTTTGATGTTGTAATAGAAGCTGGAGAACATTTATACCAGTTAAGTATTCTCTTATACGGGTGCATATAGTTTAGTGGTTTCCTGTATTTTGCTGACGTTATTTTGTGTACAAATACAACCAGTTCACGCAGTTTGTTCACGAGCTACCCTGTCCGGTTATGAGACCACGAAACCTATTCGTGACTTTATAAGGGGCATGGTAGCTCCTGACCAGACTACGAGATTGTCCAGACTGATCTGGAGCTTCGAACGTGGCATATTGATGAAAGCCCATTGTGGAATGACGCGGGTCATAATAATCTGTGTAAATTATATCTATTGTATTCCACAAGGAGATAATTAAGAATATCAACCTTCAGTTATAGGCTGATGAATTCCGTAGACATTTACCAAAATGCAAGGAAAGACATTCAATACCTATTTCTAGATTTCTTTACTTGTAGTGTGTATTTCACTTTGTGTATCAGATTTTTAAGCAGCTATATTATTTTTGCATTATTACAATCCTTAACTGAAATGTCGATTATGTTTAAGCGAGAGCTGATTCTCATAATGTTGTTCAAATATCGATTTTGCTTGACTTGTTTATTATTTAGAAATAACGTAACATTATTCTAATCTCGACAATTATCAGTAAAATAATTGATCCAGATGATGGAAGTCCTAATTTGTTGAGAGACCAATTATTTTTCAGCTGACAAAGAAACACATAAATATACACAAACGAAGGGTGACATACTAAGATAAACAAAGAAAAACTTCATTTGAACCAGCTGGAGATACACATTATCATCGCTTTTATGTCGTTTATTTACGGATAGAATAACGCCAGAGTGAAAGGCATAATTTAAGCATAAACACAAATAGAAACAAGTATGGTCATCACTCAGGAAACATTATTGGCATATATAAATGCACACATTATCTTGGTTAACTTAATCAAAATGGTTTTTGATTTTGATAGGACAATCTTTAATCTCAGCATACAAATCTCCAACATAACGTAAGGTTATTATTGTACATGTTTCTTTTAATGCCTTATTTCGGCAATGCATATACCATACACTAAACACTGCAATACCTCCTTTTCCTTTCTGCAGGGACTCGTTAACGGGACCTTTTCACGAGTTGATTAATCGAAAAAAATGAAATGAATTGTTTTCGTGGTAGTTATGATATTTGTGAGGACACAGTAATACTGAATATTGACCATGCTCTAAAATATCCATTTTAATAATTATGCATCTTTGGGCGATTTAAAAACCTGAAAATTATAAAGCGTTGCAACGCGAAACGATTGAATAATTTGGAGAGTTCTGTTTTTATCGTTATACTTTCTGACACTACGAGGATTGCTTATTAAAAAGTATAAAATACACCGCTCACTGTATCAGCAAAGATGGTGGAGTGGTCTAAGCGTTATACTTTTACTCCAGGCGTCAGTGGTTCGAGCCCAGTTGCGGATTACTTTTTTCTTTCTTAATTTTTTTTTTCCATTTGTTTTTTATGGAGCCTTTTAGTTCCAATATTTACATTAATTAATTGAAAGCATTTAATGACAAACTTTAATACATTCCAAAATGTGTGAAAAGGTCTCTTTACCAGTTTGGACAAATGACAATTTTCAAAACAATGTCCTTTGTTTGTTACTTTAATTATTTAAAACTATTCAAAACATAAGGGTTTTGTAAGTTTATTCATTTAATGGAATTATAAAAACAAAAATCAATGATCGATATCCCTGTAAAGTTCATTTTCAATTTGGGGTTTTTATACTTTTTTTCCATATTTAGAAGTTGCACTGTTATGGGCAGCTGGCTTTCTTCAATGAATTCGCCATACAGCAACATACTTGTCCATGAACATGTACCAAAATGCCTTTCAGGAATACTCTCATGAAAACAGCTGGAAACGATAGTTATAATTCAACAAGATCAGTCTGTTTTGTTTAAATCCCTACAACTGGTCTCATCTCTTCTTATTTAAGACATTTTTTAACATTCATCATGTGTTGAAACATTCGGACTAATGGATTTTAAGCCAATATTACATTGCATTTAGAATGAAGTTAAAAATATACTAACATTTAAATGACCATGATACGTTAAAAGCTAATGATTTATCTTCCTACTCGCTCATTTATTTTCTGCTCTCATGATTGAGAAAACAATATTACATATTAACCAACAATCACTACATTTGAATGGAAATTAGTGTTCACCGAGTTGTATGTAATTCTTTGTACAATAACATGCATTAACATACAGCAGAAATTAGCTATTCAGCCAACAGTATTTGCTTTTAATATCAGCGCTTCATGGCAAACCTTTGTCTTCTGGTATTGTATTGATTTATTACTGTCATCTGCATTATCTTTTTTCTTCAACTGTTGAGTTAGGTTAAGACTCAGGTTTCTGGAAAAAGTGCCCATATGTTATTGCACAGGCGATATTTATTGATTTAATAATATGCCATTATGTACCTACACGCGAATCATATTTATCTGGTCTATTTACGTAACATGAAGGCAAATTGTTACTTTAAAAAGCACTTTATTAATAAATGTGATTGATTTACAATCGCTTAATGAAGCGGTCCACATAATGCATTCCAGATCCTGTTGATTCATAAATAATATAACTAGTGGAATAATTGAACATACAAGTATCGCTTGTTAAGTGCAATCAACTCAATTAGAAAAGTTAATCGGAAATATAACATGTTTCATGAACAATTATTGCTAAGTGGTGACTTCTGTATTGACACGAGGTTTCTTAATGACGAAAGCCGTGTAATTCTGAGTATAATTTAATAAAATCGTCAAACATATACAGTATATGAATTTCTAAAAGAACACCATGATTGCTAATGTATCATAGCAGTTGTTCTAAAAGAACACCATGATTGCTAATTTATCATAGGAGTTGTTCTAAAAGAACACCATGATTGCTAATGTATCATAGGAGTTGTTCTAAAAGAACACCATGATTGCTAATGTATCATATGAGTTGGGCAGCGTTTAACTGAAGCCTATTTTGTTTTACCGTAGAATCGTTTATCTAACTGCGTATTGCACATTTCCCTATTCACGCACCAGTTTGGACTTTGTCTCAATAAAATCCTAATAATCTAATAAGACTATGGCGGTATCTACAGGAAACCTATTTCCAGTGCTCCTTTCGTTGACTTATTACACCGTAGACGTGGTGATGAAATGCTCCCGAAGGTCTATATAAGACACACAAGAAGGTTGAAGCACATTTGTGTACATTAAAAACAGTATACTTTTGTGTTCTAATTGTAGCATGATTATGACTTCGAGAAAAGAACACGATTGAACAACGGGATTGCAATAAATGCCTTTAATTCCGAAATTTCAACATAATTATGTTATATTCTACGATGAACTATATAATTGATAATGTTATTGGTGTAATGTATGTTGTTTTGTGAATTAATCACATGGCAATAAAATGTAACACGACAAATGAAGCATGCACGTGTCGTTGCAAAACATCTGGAACTAATGCCATTGGCTTCAACCCATTAAGATTTAATTAGGGAGAAATGAATGAACGTTACAGTAATGAATGAACGGTACATAAACAAACCATCCGTTGTCAACGGACTCTGATATAAACACAATCAGCTCTGTAGAAAATCCGTTAACACGATATCCGTTTCCATGGCAAAAGGGCGAATATCAATTATGCCAGCGCTAACGATTTTTTCATTTATATGCGCCCGCTCTGCTGGCGAGAAACATGCGAGCAATATTTAGATAAATAGATAAAGGCAAACAAATTCACTTATGTCGCATGTATATCCGATTTTTAATAAGTTCTTATTTGAATTCACATTTCATTCGTTGGAATACTTGTACATTCTGCATGATAAACGTATGTGTAATAGTTATAATTTCGTCTGCCAAACACAATTGCAACATGTATGTAAAAACCATGTTAGTTAGTTGTTTGCCAGTGTGTATTGGGTAAGGCTGCTGTTTTCTGTTTGAGCATAAGCTAGTTAAAATAAGAATGGCAAAAATAGACATTTGCAACTCATTCATTTCATAATAGTTGTCGGAATTTTTAATCGAACTATATTACTCGTTTATTATCGTTATTGATCAGACGAGATGAAATGATACTATTTGTTGAAAACAAATTGATTTCTTTAATGTTTTTCACATAATAATCAATCATACCGAAATTTTCTAGTTCGAAGTGCGCTTCCAAGAGGTTTAGTTGATGATTGATGCATGATTTTTATTTCCAAATGTTAATAGCTCGTTCGCAAGTTGTCCATAAATTGCAATTGTATCGTGCGCATATTTTTGTAATATTCTCATCGACACTTATTCTATTTTAAGTAACATTTTGAATTCACCCAACATGTTAACATCGCGTTCAGTATGGAATCACCGTAAGTCAATAGGATATTATGTATAGATGATACTTAGGGATCTGGGATGTAATGTTTACAGTTAAATTAAATTATGATACTACACAGCGATCTTCGATCATTCTTAAACAATTCAAATATTAAGATTTATTTTTGAAAAGGTACCTAATGAAGACTGTATTGATTGAACTTCAACATCTGAAACATTCATGGCTTTGAATTAATCGTGTACCAAGTGCAAATATTTGTTTCCATCTTTCCTTATACCAATCTGTTCGAACCGTAACACGTTCAAAAGCTCGAAAGGTGGCAATGAATAAGCGACATGTTGAACACGGAAATTAAGTTTATACCGAAGGTTGTAATTGTTTGTTTATTGATCCTGCACGCAGCTGACCAATACATTGTGTTGAAATCAAAATGTCAATGGACATCAATGAAATTACGACTTGTTCTCATGTGAGGATGGGTAACTAATTGTCACGCTTATCTGCAAAAGGAACGCGATAAGAGTATTTTCATTTCAGCCAAATAGCGGTAGTCTAACATTCATTGAACTATCTCTTCCAAAACCGTTACGCAAGTTTTGGCTATTTCATTCAGATGTGGTTTGTCTCTTATGATTGATATGATCTCATGTGATGCCTTAAACAATTATTTAAGGGTCCCGTTTCTTTGTTTTCGTTCTTCAGGAAGCACGATGTTTTGTTCTTCAAATGTCAACTGTTAACATCATCATCCTGCACACTGCAACACTTGTTTCGCAGTAAAATAAATCGTCTTCCTGTTTCTCGTATGAGCTTGAACAAGTTGGACATAGAAGTTTGTAATAAAACGTCTATAAACGCTAACGTATGTTGTATTATCTTTTCATATCCATAGGGTACGCGTGCACATAATCAATGTGTGTGCTATGGCTTATGTTGAGTGTGCATCTCATGTTGTGGATTTTATGATTCGTTCAAATTATTTCCGTTCTTGGCGTTGTTACACGTTACTAGGCAGTGATTTTCGGATTTGACGAATACTTATTTCATTTAAATGGTTGGGAGTCACGGGGTATATATCACAAACATTAGCTTCAATTATGTCTTGTTAATGAACTATACGGACGTCGTGCGTTCAGCTGTAACACGTAATGCACTTGTTTTCGATCGAATAAATTAACGGATCACTGTAGTGGATAGATAAATAATAAAAAATAAATAATGATTAACGCTCGTTTATTTTGAGGAGCGATTTCGTACCAGACGAATTGTGTATAGGTATAATGTTCTCTTATTCTTGGCGCGTGTCTGCTCGATCTGATATTGAGAGCCTTTTATTTGTTCCGTTAATAAATATTTTATTCTCTAGCCTTTGTTATTAGTCCATTCCCATAGAAAAAAGGACCTGTACATTACATAGTTATTAAAGTGGTTCGATCCCCACTGTGGGAGCGTACTTCACATCTCACCAAACGACACCATGTTCTGATTCTACCCAGTATACATGCAATCGAGCTAAAATAAATAGGTTTAAACTCATCAAAGTAAGTTCACCGAATTTTGACGAAAGGTAAAATCAAACTTTTATCCTTTAAACTAGTTGCATTTATACAAATTAGTTAAACTAATGTTCTTGGACCACGGTTATACCCATTAAAGTTATTACTTCACTACAACAAGCAACTCACATTACTGGCGAACATTATCGCAAACAGTTCGCAATTAAAACGGAAATAATGCATTGCTGTCTTATTCTATCAGCTGTTGACGTATTTAAACCCCTACTGTTTCTTACTACACAACATAGTAAGCAATACGCGTTTATATATTTTATATGGCAGTTTCCAACATTACAAAATCATATTAATTTCATATTAAATCACCACATGGTGTATGGAATGTTGCCAGACGGCTTCCATAGCATAAGATATTGTGTAACCTGTCTATTTGGCATGCACTGAGTTTACTGCTAGATAATCTTGTTTAAATCGATTGCCAGACTGGGTTTCAGTCGCATTAACCATCCAATTATTTGTAAACCAGAGAACATAAGGCACTAGTGTATGTAGTTTTATAAATACGAAATAATTTGTTGCCATTATAGATCAGCTTGAAAAAAAAACAATTTTAATAAGAATCCTTCCCCGAAACGACGCTCGGGATCAAGCATAGGAAACTATTCCAGAGGAGCTCTGTTAACACCCTATCTCTTCGTGGGTCACATAAATACGTATCACGTGCTCACACAGACTTGATTATAAATATGACTTATAACGATACTGTTCCGAATGGGCCGCGGCATCTAAAATGGATCCGCGTAGCTCCAAAGCGATTTATGCGAAGTCAGATCAGGAGGTAACATGTCCGATCATGACACAACGAAGCCTTCGGTGACGAGGCTAAATAGTTGTTGTGTTATTCTTTTACTAAATCTCAACGCCTGTTTGCGCATCGTTACATTTTTCTTTATCAGAAGTAATGCATCCTGACGTTGACCTATCGCCTTGAATGATTTGAACTTTTGAACTTCTTGTTCAACTCCGAACTACGTAAATTGCATATTTTCGAGAAAGCGCATTTTATGCAAACCTTTTGAGACATCGCTTTCAAATACATCGAAAAACCTGTAATAGTGTAAAGATTGAAAGAAACAATTAGTCACATAAAAAAGAATTCTAAAACGTCTTATATATTTTTGCTGATTCTTACGTACACTGTCGTGATTTCAACAAACACAAATAAAGAAAGAACATATTCATGTGTGAAGAAGTTATACAAAATGTTTCCATGGCAGCCTTATCTTAAATATCAAGCGCAACACATTTAACGAAAAAAACTACTAAAATGTGACCAAAGTCATAAAATACGGCCAGACGTAAAAAAGCAAGTTGGTTCAGATAACAGGAAGAATGTTTTCCAATCATGCTAATTTTTTTTATATTTCCAAAGTATAAGTTTGAGTAAGCACATCTATGATAAACTACATGTAATATGGTCTTAACATTGAAACCCTCTCTTGATTGACATGAACAACTTAAGTAAATCGTATTTATTGTATCGATGCTCTTCATAAACTTCCGGTTTGGCACATATAGTTTTACATCGTAGAAGCTCAACTAATCATATCAATATCATAAAATAAACCAGCGTTGAAATGATCTTCTTGCAATTTACATATTATTTCTCCAGAGGGATTAAGAGCTTGAGGAGAGCTATTTCTTTTGATATGTCTACACGACTTTATTATCATGAATACTCTTCGCAGCGTCGTTAAAGCAATATATGCTGAAAATACTACTGGCTACAAAATATAACAAATGTGCAGAGTATTCATTGTCGTCTTTTTATATTTTCAGACTTCTTCTTATTCGATCCTCATCGAGACTTTGATAAGCATTTCAACTGTGATATTAATGGCACTCATCCTTGCATACCATGCCCTTGAAGTCTTTGATGAATAGTTGAACTCTGTGTTTATCTTCTTTTTAACTATTTGCAGTTGAAAATCTGCGTTATTAGATTGCGGTTTGGCGGGTTTTCGGATGGGCTGGCAAGCGACGATAAACAGGTATTTTCCGGTCAATAACATTATTTGCCATTGATGAAACTTCGAATATCTGAAGCTTTTTTAGAGATAATCGGGTTGATATTGTATTCGGGATTAAGAACAAGGTCATTGATGCTAAAAATGAAAAATAACCATTTCCTCTCAATAAGTTAAAATTATATGTGGATATAGTACTGAAATATTGCGTGTAGGTAGCCAACATTAAGACCTAGTTTTGGATTGCATTTTTGGCATCTTTAGTGAAGGTCACAGTATCTAAAATAGTCAGCTTGTTTCCAGTCAATAACTTTTGTTCGTATCGACAAATATTGTTGAAATTTATGATTTTGTAATCTTACACGGAGACCTAGCTTGGAATTGTTTAAAGAGCCGGTTAATGTTACTGCTCCTAAAAAAATAAAATTGTTCCTTGTCAATAACTTAGATTTGCATTGACCAATCTTGATTAAGCTTTGAATATAGCATGCTTGTATTGAGACCTCACTTGGGATTTTATTTTGGGCATGTTGGTTTAAGGTCAAGGTCGCTGTTCTTAAACATAAAAACACAGTTGGCTCAATAACTTGAGTTTGGATGGAAGTTT
Organism: Dreissena rostriformis; assembly: GCA_007657795.1. NCBI lineage: Eukaryota > Metazoa > Mollusca > Bivalvia > Myida > Dreissenidae > Dreissena > Dreissena rostriformis. The sequence goes on from VMBQ01000211.1 coordinate 736,711, forward strand.
TGCATTGAAATAATAATATAGGTTGCTTATATAAAGACCTAGCATGGGTATTTATTTAGGGTCAGTCGGGTTAGGTAAAAGATCATGCTACTTTAAAATAGAAAACAAAGTTTGCAAATTTGTTGTGAAGATAGCTTGCATGCATGCTTAGCTTGTTATTCCATTTGGGACCAGTAATGCCATGATCAAAGTCACCGTTTATAAAACAGTAATACATGTTCCGCTCATTAGCTTGGAGGTATTGTTCTGAAATGGTGTTGGTTGGAAGCTTACCAGCAGAAATTAGTATCGGAATGCACAATTATTTAACTTATTGCAGTAACATAAACGTCAGAAACTTCGTTTAGTTGCGTTGCCATTTTACTTGTTGCATGATAACATTATGCTTTTTACTTTGTAATTACTCTATGCTACCTCCAAGGCTATGCAGAGTTTTATATTGGTCTCAGCTACTGGTCTCTTTTTATACAATATACCAATCACGACCTTGCTCATGGTTTAATGAATTCTACAATAAGATACATTGTTTACATTTTTTAGTGCAAACCTTAATGTTACATCAAGCTGACGCTGGGACGTTCTTCAGTTTGAAGATACTTTTCATTCGCCATGCTGTTTAATTTTGCGTTATAAACACATTGGTTGTTATGTTAATATATATGTGACGCGAACTCATCTATTGATCTCGGACAAATACATATAAATCTATTTTAAATAGCATTGTCCCGTTACATAAACATAGTGTTTGGTTATATTTCCAAATAACCCATAACGTAAAGATTATTTTCTATACTATGTCGTTTCGAGAATTCTTAAGGAATTTCCTCTTAATTATCACACCATTAAACAACTTACGTTAACTCTCAGCTCCTTATTATTTTCAGCTATTTGCGGTAGATAATTGTGTAGAAGATTGGAGGGTGGCAATATCGCCGAAATGAATTGCTCAATTGACACTGGAAGTTATAGTGTGTGCTATTCACCCTATCCCGGGGAATTTCGTGTTTACATGGAAGGCAATGCATCACGATGGAAAGTACATGCTTCAAAGCTAGGTCAGCGTTAACGTCTTGTTGTCGTTACCAATGTTTCTACGCTTGTATATGATCGCGCGCGTGATGCTCCTTAACTTAAAACTGTTCACGGATGCCTCTTCGAGAAGCATTGGGGCATTGAACCGAATACACTTCGACACAAAGTTTGTTCTTAAAACCTTAATGACAATATGCCCAGGGACGGTGCTATTGGCAATATTCTCTCCCTGTTGATTATAGCAAGTTGGATAGTAAGAGCTTGTGAAAGGTAAGTATTGGACTGGTTTTTCGTGATGTGTAACGTTAATTATGTTTTTAACGGTGTATTATTTTGAATTGATTGCATAAACAATATTTACAATATGAGGACCTTTTTTACCAAACAATTAACAACGATATTTCTTTGAATATATTTTATAACTTTCATACTAACATCATAATAGTATACTTCATTTCAGAGTTCGTTTATTTATGTCAATCCGTGTCCTTTTAGACACAAATTTCAAAAAAGTATATTAATTGGTCAAAAATAAGGCTAAATAACTTTCTTCTATAAATGTACAGAGCTATTTAAACATTGACTTGAAAATTGCTTCGCATCTCTTGTCTATATGCAAGTGGAATGCATTGACACCATGTTTGATTACTTTACAGCTGAACAATGCAGCCGTCAACGTATTGAGAGAAACTTGGCTGATTTATAAATACACGAAACTAGTGAACAAGATGCGTGCAAGTAAAGTCCGTCCACATCAGAGAAAGTTCTTACAAGCAATTCATTGGTAATAAATACTGGTATTTCTATGTTATCGAAATATGTCCAGATATGACGTACAACTCATCCATTTCGATTTTATATGCGATTTTAATTTCATTTAATATACAGCATGCTTGCCATTATCACGTTTATTAACGTTCGTGATTTATTTCTTATGTTATAAATGCCTTTTGCTATGTTTCTGCACATTTGAACCAACTATATTAAAATGTGTTTATTATACATTAGAAATGTAAATCCACTTGCTTCCATGTTTATTGTGTTGTTGTTCTCGATGTTCTTTCATTGAATTATCAATTATGTGAATAAATGTACAGCTTACGTGAAATCAAAATGGATTAGCGAAAGCTTACAGAGAACCAGAGTTCGTTGGTCGACATGGCAAAGGTGAGTGGAATGGTCATTGTCATCAATATGTCAATGAAAACTCCTTCGTCTTGGTATTTTCATGGTTACTATCCATTTATCTAGTGTCTTTACCATGTATCTTAATCTAGTTTCTTAAATTCATTGTACATATTATATGGATACACGTCAAGTTATAAAGTTACATGTTTCATCTAACGCATTATGTTTATTTCGTCGTTTATATCATCTTCCGAAAGGCTTAACACTCGCTTTTTCTCCTGAAACATTCCGCCCTATGTATTCCTTCGGAATATGATTATGGTCTCGTAAGCTATGTCCTACACGACTCCAACTCGTAAATGGTACAGTGATGCACATACATGTGCACCATATTTCACTGTGTTCTACACATTTGTTCGCCACTACCTTGTTATGCTGTTATCTAGTTTTCCCTTATTATCCTTTTCCTTTCCGATTATATTCACCTGCGTTTGATTTGGCTAAATTTACAACAGAATTAGTCGAACAATAATATGTAAATATATCTATTAAAAAAATATTGCGAGAGTATATAAAAGGAAAGTGAAAACGGAATTATTAATTGTTCATGCAAGGTAAGGACAAGGATATGGGTGAAATATATTTATAATATATATTATACACACATTATGTATTCACGCCTTTTATAGTGGAAAGTGTATGTAAACGTTAACCCTTTTTTTTTTAAATATGACGGTCAAGCTTTTGTTTTGCCTTTGTGCAGCTATATTTCACCTGCTCCGTTCCTTTCCTTTTAGAGTATAGGCTTAACTGGGCTGGCAAACAGAAATAGTGTCTTTATTTCAAAATCCTTGCCCGACTATAAACAGGTTTGGTCTAACGACACACTAGCTAGAGCTAGATACTTATGCCTTCGACATGTTTTTGTTTAGATATCATAATACCCTCTGCGTGTTCCCATGTATAACAGTTATAGCTTAATAGGTGTTATCCGGTTCTCCACAACTTTGGAAAAAGCCATCTACTATGTAGGTACAAACGACGCTGACCCATCGTGTGCACCGATTATAGTTGCATAAAAAATAACGGCTGATACGGTGGACGATCCTTAAAGGATTTAAAATGAATCAGCTTTGTTTGTTTCTAAATATGAGTGGGGTTTTGAAATTTGAAGTCCGTTCTGGAATGAGTATAGTATTGCCTTATTTGTTGTCATTGACCCGTTAAAATACCGCATCTTCTTAGCAGAATGAAAGTGTAAGNGCATGCTTGCCATTATCACGTTTATTAACGTTCGTGATTTATTTCTTATGTTATAAATGCCTTTTGCTATGTTTCTGCACATTTGAACCAACTATATTAAAATGTGTTTATTATACATTAGAAATGTAAATCCACTTGCTTCCATGTTTATTGTGTTGTTGTTCTCGATGTTCTTTCATTGAATTATCAATTATGTGAATAAATGTACAGCTTACGTGAAATCAAAATGGATTAGCGAAAGCTTACAGAGAACCAGAGTTCGTTGGTCGACATGGCAAAGGTGGGTGGAATGGTCATTGTCATCAATATGTCAATGAAAACTCTTTCGTCTTGTTATTTTCATGGTTACTATCCATCTATCTAGTATCTTTACCATGTATCTTAATCTAGTTTCTTAAATTCATTGTACATTTATATGGATACACGTCAAGTTATAAAGTTACATGTTTCATCTAACGCATAATGTGTATTTTCGTCGTTTATATCGTCTTCCGAAAGGCTTAACACTCGCTTTTTCTCCTGAAACATTCCGCCCTATGTATACCGTTGGAATATGATTATGGTCTCGTAAGCTATGTCCTACACGACTCCATCTTGTAAATGGTACAGTAATGCACATACATGAGCACCATATTTCCCTCTGTACTTCACATTCGTTCGCCACTTCCTTCTTTGCTGTGATCTTGTATGACCTGATTATCCTTTTCCTTTCCGATTATATTCACATGCGTTTGATTTGGCTAAATTTACAACAGAATTAGTCAAACAAAGATATGTTAATACATCTATTTAAAAAAAAAATGCGAGAGTATATAAAAGGAAAGTGAAAAGGAATTATTAATTGTTCATGCAAGGTTAGGACAAGGATATGGGTGAAATATATTATATATATTATACTTACATTATGTATTCACGCCTTTTATAGTGGAAAGTGCATGTAATCGTTAACCCTTAATTCTAAAATATGACAGTCAACCTTTTGTTTTGCCTTTGTGCAGATATATTTCACCTGCTCCGTTCCTTTCCTTTTAGAGTATAGGCGTAACTGGGCTGGCAAACAGAAATAGTGTCTATATTTCAAAATCCTTGCCCGAATATAAACAGGTTTGGTCTAACGACACACTAGCTAGAGCTAGATACTTATGCCTTCGATATGTTTTTGTTTAGATATCATAATACCCTCTGCGTGCTCTCATGTATAACAGTTATAGCTTAATAGGTGTTATCCGGTTCTCCACAACTTTGGAAAAAGCCATCTACTATGTAGGTACAAACGACGCTGACCCATCGTGTGCACCGATTATAGTTGCATACAAAATAACGGCTGATACGGTGGACGATCCTTAAAGGATTTAAAATGAATCAGCCTTGTTTGTTTCTAAATATGAGTGGGGTTTTGAAATTTGAAGTCCGTTCTGGAATGAGTATAGTATTGCCTTATTTGTTGTCATTGACCCGTTAAAATACCGCATCTTCTTAGCAGAATGAAAGTGTAAGTTATCCCGAATGTTTGTCGTTAGTACCATTACAGTATCATAGCCATATTACTCGGCTTATTTGTGTAATCTGCATTTTGTATTGTGATTGTCATACATTCAATGTGCAGCTGTATCATTCGTTCATGAAGCTTAATTAAGGTTATCTCACTTGGAGTATTGGCAGTTAGATCTACATGGAGTTGTGCCCAAATTTGAATGAACTATTTTGGCGATCGCACCAAAACTATAAACGTGACTGTCAAAAATATTGTGTCAATGTTAGTCTATGTGCGTGTTGAGTACTAAACTTAAAATAAATAATTAACAACGCTGACATTTATTTCCGTATGACGTATAAGTTCCCTACAAGATTTAACGTTTGACAATTATATAGATATATAATGGAAAGCATACCTAAACTTGTGTTCGTGCACTTCGGACTTCGTCCGAAAGATTTGTTTCAAAATTATTAGAATACACTTTTAGTATGATGATAAAAACGTTACTTAATATAATCACCGTAAAATTGTATGTTGTAAGCGCTTATAATTACCCGACTGTTTACTTTAGTAAAGAATGTTGTGGTTATGCTTGTATAGCATTACTAGCTGTTTACCTTCATTAATGTACACAATTTCACGATTAGATAAATTCGAGATACATAGGATTACAGAAAAACCTTCTTTTTTATGTGTTTAAAGTTTCAGATCGGCACATCGTGAAGACGCTTTGTTGTCAGAAATATATCAGTTATCTATTAAATCAGAAACCTTTTTGAATAAAAACAGTGTACCGAAGTTCAATGTGTTATCTTGCTCGAACGCGTAACATAATACTGCTTAACTTAAGATCGTCACGGGCACATATATTCATTCGCATATCCATTTATGACGTTAAAACTTGTTTCAGTACTGACGTTAAACCATCTGCATATCTAAATTCTTCGGAATATAAGTAAAATAAAAAAAATATATATATAAATCGTGCATTTAAGAGAGGAGTGGGTGTAAAACACGATCTCAGCCATGTTTTCACTTCAGACACAGACGCACATCGAGAATATGATCGCGGACGTTGCCAGCAACACCGGATCGCTAGAGAAACGGTGTCAAAACTCGAGGACTGTTCGCTATTCAGGTACATAGTATAAAAAAGTGAAACTTCAGCTGCACCAGCAGCAGAGAAATATAGAATATTAGGTTAGTGATGAATACACATAAATAAACTAAACCGTATTCGAGACTTTCCTGATATTATGTTTATACCATCATTTTTATAAAAAGGTTAGCTCCTTTTCTTGCAAACAAACTCAAGAAAACGACTAAGTTACTAGACAAACATGATACACATCAAATGATGTCCTGTCAACAAACAAAATGACGCCATTGTTTTGCGCGAAACAGTTCCATCCCGGCCATTCTGAAATGAAGCTTATTTTACTCATCGAGGGTTTATTTTGACCATGCACGACTGATAACCTCATAACAGAACGAGGTCCTTGATTTACTGCAAATTCCAGACAACCGTCAGACATAGTACTAACATACTTGACATTAAAAAAATAAACACACAACATTAAACAAACTTGGGTCACGGCCTTGAAACGTATCTCGCTTTTTCAACACCTTATGGCCATCGCTAGAAGGTTTGCTATCAAAAGATGTTTTCCTTCGTAACTCGAAAGTAAACGCTGGACATAACGCATGTTCGATTTAAACCAAGGCTAATGAAAACACAGTAATTAATGTGTGTATTGTTTCATCAATAAATGCTTTTTACAGGCGAGTTGGCTATTGATTATTAACAACAATGCTGATAAAAAATAGTTATACTTAATAAATTACTTATGTAATACGAAATGATAAAAGCTTGAACACATTTTGTTGATATTGTCAATATAAAACATTTTAGCCATAAACTATTTGTCCATTTTACTTCATTATCTATACGTATATACCATCAAAACTAGACACCTATGTGTTTTCATCTAAACAAAGACGCCTTTATCTTAAGATTTGTTTCTATAAAATTAGACAAAAATAATAAACCTGTCATAATGCTTAACTTTCTTCCAGTTTAAACACTCTCCTTAGATTACGCCAATTCATTAGATAATGTCCACATTCTGCAAACGTGTTTCAGTGAAATAGCAAATGTGGTCATAGGTCTCATTTTGTTAACAGTGTTTTGACTTGCTTTCCGGATAATTTCTCCGTGGAATGTTCGCAGCAATTCTCTATTCCCGAAAAAAACAAGCATTAGATCGAGAGAACCACTTGTTAACCTCCAGCAATAATGTCGACTCAATCAATGCTGACATTTAGACAGAACTCATGGCGCCTAAATCTCAAATTATATACACGTTAACAGTAAAAAATCTATATCGTAAATTGTGCATGATAAACTGAATAATTGAATTGCACTTCGTCCTAAATAAAGACCATTATTTTTCCCATTATATGTTTATAACTTGAGTAAACTTTAATCAGAACTTTTCATTCCTCATTGAATGTTATTTTTTATTCGCAGACGCAGATATACATGCTGCCGAACATGATCGTGGAGAGGCTGATTGCCCGCCAAGCAATTCGCAATGTACCGGAGAGACCCGTAGAAATACGGCCATCTTCGGAGTTCCGCCAGATGACCAGAATGTCCCCAGGACGACGGAGAAAAAACCTTGTTACCCAAAGCTCAATGCCTACGCATTCATCTCTCTCGCCGTTTATGACGTCATCTAACAACACACCTGACACTAGCACGTCACTTCCGGCCACGCCTTCAGAAAGTAATTCAAAGAGAAATCCGAATTGCTAACGTTCGTCTTTCAGCCAGTTATAAACAATGATCAAACGTGTTATGTGTATAATTCACCAAAATAATAATGTGTATGATGTGGAGAAAATGAAATGATTTTATGTACAAACATTGTACGTAATAGTTCTTAATTATGCTCACATGCATTCCTGATTTCCATATTAAATATGTTTATAAATTGTGTCATTAGTTGTACATACGATTTATTTAAGTAATGGAACGAAGGTGTTAACATGTTTAAACATGTTTATCTATGAGAACGTATTTAAAGATAATGTATTCTATATGTTCCTATTTTGGAATCGATTATAATGTGTCTGAAATAAGAAAAATTAGTTCTTAATTTTATACCAATAAGGATTTATTACTGATTGATTATAAACTGTATGACTTTATGACAATATTGAAGCAGATATGGAAATGCACATTTTTACCACAAATCACATCTTACATGTAAATAGGTATTTATAAAATAGATGCAGTCGCTTACATCTGGTTTACACCATATACATATTTCATTGGGTATCATTACTTATTGTGTAAAACATGGTCTTCTTCGAAAATTTCTTTCAAGTTATATTGTTTTATCCTTTTACTATTGTATATATTTATCTTTTAGAGCGGTGACCGTTTTAACTAGTTAATATCCAGCATTATATCACGTGACTTGTGATATCGAGCTCATGTGTAACCCTTCGCGCCGGATAACCACGTTAAAGAAGTTGATATTTAATGGACAGATTGAAAATACTACAAGTAGTTATGGCAAATACATTCATTCACAAATACCACTCTCGAGCTACAATGTATTGTATATAAATTGTATATGTTGTAGTTATGACAACTGAAGCGTATTTAAGTTGTTACAGGGGACAAAAAGCCTTCCGTAATTTTCAAAAATGGAAGGACGTGTATAGCTATATTTAGACGGGTCATGTTGAAAAGTTTACATTGCGCGTTAATATCAGTAATTCAAATAGTTAATAATAGAAAACTCCATAAATCACATACTGGTTTTAATAAAGCAGTGTTTATACACAGTTTTATTTGATAGCAAACAACGCGATAGATGTGTTTGGAGTTTACCGGTATTGCGACACCTCTTTTTTTAGATGCATTAAAATGTGTTCATAATACTTGCGTGGTGGCGCTAAGGACCGGAAGTTTTTGAAAATGTTGCTGGTGAGTAGGTTTTATATGGATTTGCGTTAACATATATGCCTTAAATCGGTACATTGGAGATTAATTCATCCACAAATACACAGAAACATACAGTCGAAACACATTTGGTCGCTATGACTTACAGTTCAATATGTATAACAATCAAATTTCGAGTCGATCTGAACTACATTAAGTGTACTTTATCTATTTTAAAACATTACAATATGTGACTTTATGTTTTTTTTTATTGGTTGTATCCAAGTGATGAATTTAATCTAAGCGTTTTGAAACCTGATTTGTTAATAGTAATGGAGGAGAATTATACATGTATATTGTGCTTAATATTAAATTTCCTTAATCTAATCAAGTAAAAGATATCTTAAATAAATAAAACAATAACGGTGTACTGTACATTGACATTCTTTATTTAGCGTTATGATGAGACTGTGATGGTTTGATATTGTTGAAAACTGTTAAATGTTAAAAGTGTTTCTTTATGGAAATAAACTTTACAGATTACCAAAGCAGTGTTGTGTTTCAACGTTTGCTTGTAATGTCAAGCGTCTTGCGTGGTTATTGTTTGGAGAAAAACATATTGTTGTGAATGAAAAGCAAGATGGTGGCAAAGATAATGATGACGATGGTGGCGTTGGTTATGATTGTGATTAAAAATATTATGACGTCATTTGGTAATGTAAGAGTTACGCATGGCTTTCTTGTTTAACTAAATTTGTAGTGAACTAGATCATACTTTATTTTATGATTCCATTGTTATAATATGGATACGACAACATTCGACGTTTTATACTATATTTGTTATTTTAAAGCAAATCCTCTAGTTGACAAATATTTAAATGATAATTTTTCCTTAAATGTGGAAAACTTGAATACAAACCATATTAACAAATGTTTAATGTTGCGTATTTTAGGAAACGTTATGTACATAATAACGAATTTGAATTGTGTTACAGGTAAGTAATATATGGTATATTCATATGATTTAGGAATAATGCGTTAATACATTGTTTGAACGGATATTTTATTATATTGCGTTTAGTTTCGTGTTCAAACGTTTCTGCCCCCTCAGCAGGACTATCAGATGCCACAACAAGACAGCTGCTGACACACATTTGCCACCTGTCAGACCACAACTATGTTGAGCTACAGTGGATACCTGCCCATGTAGGCATAGCCGGCAACGAAGCTGCAGACAAGCTTGCCAAGGAGGGATCAAAGAAGGAGCAGCCCCAACCCCCAATATCATACCATGAGGCAAAAACCTTACTCAAGAACAAATTCACCACATAATGGAATGACAAAAATGATGGATACCAACCCCACAAAGACAGCATCGACAAACTCAACAGACACAGTCAAACCATCATCTTCAGGCTCAGAACTGGACACTGTCGTCTTCAAAAGCACATGAATAGACTTGGACTTGCTGACACAGCTTCATGTCAGTGCGGAGCCGAAGAACAAACGCCCTTCCACATACTACAGAGCTGCCCCAACCTGGAAGAGGCCCGCCAAACATATTGGCCAACAGAAACAACCCTTCAAACCAAACTGTGGGGCAGTCCAGACAACCTACGACAAACAGTGCAGTTCATCACTGCATCACAACTGCAAGTATAACGGCCATAAGAAGATGGAACGCATAAGTAAGTAAGTAAGAATGTGTCTGGATTAACCGTAAAACACAATTAAACCTCTTTAACTAAACATTTTCCCAGAATTATAGTTACATAAACAATACAAATATGCTCTTAAACTTTAAAGTTAAGCAGAATTAATACGGCAAGTTTATCGAGGAAACTACGATGCTAACGGCCGCTAACGGCGGTTGCGTTGTTCGTTTATTGATTCGCAAATGTGCGCATACAAATATCAGGTTGCAATCTGACATTATTAATATCAATGGATGTCATTATTCTATATCAAATAAATTCATCCAATGGGCAATCTTCATATGTACCATGCGACCGTCCAATATATTCCGGTATTGGATCCAAACAGTCTGTATTTTTTCCATATTGGACAGTTGAGTACAAGTGCACTAAGCAATTCAGATGAGTACAAGTGCACTCAGCAATTGTTTTATAACGATAAAAGCCGTTACTGAGAAAAAGTATCCAAATGTACAATAACCGATTCACACAGGCGATATTTAGAGTGTAGAATCTATGTTTTAAAAAAAGAAATAAAATAAATGTTAGAAATTAAAAACAAATGCAACAGCACGTGATATTGTTATTGTTAGAAATTGACAAAAAAAAATGCAACGGCAAAACAAAAACTCTATTTTATTTACCTCAATGACAGCTTTAATCCAATGCTTATCACAACACAGTCCAATGATATGCACTTCAATTTTCTGTTCTTCCATCCCTTTATCGAAATGTATTTTAATCCACACTTTTTTGTGATAGCGTTTGTATCCCATGCTAACCATTCTGACCCAAAACACGATTAACGAATTCGTAATCCTGTCGGAGCGAGTTGTTTTATTCCTATCGAAGTTAACAATTATGCATTACAAACACACAATCCGAGATACGTTTTGGATTCGTTCGACGCTTAAAAAAATTATTATTATTATTAATTTACTGTTAAACATAAACACATCCATAATGATTAGTGTTGTCCCTAAAATGCAGAGATGCATTATACTAGTATGTTTCGTCAGAGAAATGACGTCACACGAGATACGTCATAAATTGCGTAACCAGGTGAATGAAAATAAAAATACGGAAAGCTGGTTCGGTAATATATTTTAAAGAAGAAACAAAAGAGCGTTAGAAAGGGATATAGAATAAAAAGTTTATTAGACGTTTAAACTGTACAATACGTGATATATTTTGACTCGCACACAGTTTGAAGTCATATTGGACTCGCCTAACGGCTCGTCCAATATGACTTCAAACCGTGTGCTCGTCCAAATATATCTCCGTATTGTACAGTGAAACGTCTAATAACCTATAATTCTGCACGAATGCTTACTGTATTAGCTGCACAAGCGCTATCTCATTATAATACTACGATCCAAAGCCATTTCTTTATCATAATTTTGTCTGAGACAAAAAGGTTTGGCCATTTCATCCAGATGGTAATTGTTTCTTCAAATGGACATGATGGGATGTGTTGTCTTAAACAATTATTTTGTGCTCTTCGGTACTTTGTTAAATAATATTAACAGCAAGATGCTTTGTTCATTGATCTTTAGATGTCAGTAAATTACTAGACAATGGAATTCTTGTAACGTTCTAAAACGTCTAACTATTTCACGTACTACACGTAAATTTCTTGGAAACTTGCCGTAATTTCCATTTCCTTATTGTTATTTGTTGTCTGGCCTATAACATTAAATATTATATCCGTAATAGTTATGCATTTCTGATTTCATTCTAATTCTTATTAAATGTTTCATATTGGCTGTTGATCAAACAATAAAGCCTCACATATGCAATTTTACGACGCCATCAAGCACTTTTAAACATGCACGTGAATTCTTAATTATAACACTGAAATCGAAGAAACATGGTAATTTAGTTGGCTTCTATATTTATTTTTTATGTTGGCACATTCAACACATCGTTTTAAATTTCCAAGTCATAAAAAAATGTAATTACAACCAAAATAAATATAATGTACTACGGTATAATCATTGAGTGTAACAGCCAGTTGTGTATGAGTGACAATAACTGTTTCTTATGCTATTTGTTTAGATAACAAGGTTATGTTGTTCTTTTGGGAATCGCTTTCGTCAAAACTAAAAAATCCATGAATCGCTTTCGTCAAAACTCACAAATCCATGCAATATCGAACATGGATCGCTGACGTAACAAATAAAAGTTCATACGCAATCGAAAGTTCATGTGTTATCATAATCGGCGGCTTTCTCCGGTTTTAATGTCCTGATAAGTTGTTCCCAACGTTAGTTTTTATAGAGGATAGTTTATCTGTATTGACAAAGTGTAGGGTGTTTGCTCACTTAGATAGACCAATTTTATAAGGCTAATTACCTTTTATTTACGCTGTTTTATGCGATTGTCGTAATTCAATTAAATGGTAATTGGGCATGTATATTCAGTTTAATTATGTTTAAATGTGACCTTGTTTGACATATGGAAAACATTGCAACACATCAATGCCAAGTCCAACTATCAACGTCCATTCATACTGCTTTGATATAGTTATTTCACGAATACAGAGCGTTACATGGTTAACCGTTCGCACATAAACAAGTCTAACGAGCCAGTCACCAATATATTACGTATGCAGTATACTTCAGAATATGCAATTCTTCTGATGTACGTTAAAACTTTCAAATATACAATTAAAACATAAATAAAAATTGTATTTTTTTCAAAATATAGAGTTTGTTTCACTCCAGCAAAACATGCCTTTATGTAAATACGATAAACGTTCGAGCGTCATCTTTTTTTCTGAATACACGCAATTGGATATTCATATGAAGGCCATAAATCTAATATAAACATTATTTTCTCACATCCTTTTACCGTCCCTACGAGACTCCAACGCATTCTTGATTAGTGCCAACATTCTGCTCTGAATATGCATTTACACACAAAAAAGGAGAAGTGTTAGAAAACACCTGCATGCTGTATTGGTATTAATGTAGTGCATAATGCAATAAAATGTCATTTAAGAAAATGTTGTTGTTAATGCTTGAGCTTTACAAAGCACCTTTTTAACGATATCACGTGGGCTTATCTGTGTTTTTTGTGGTAATTAAGAAAACCATTGTACATCAGAAGAACAGATAACACCAAATAAGAAGTTTTGTGGTGAAATGCTTATGCACAGTTTTTGGTATTTTAATTTGCATTTGGTATAAGATCATAATCTCTGTTCACACTGTGTTTAAAACTTTGCAAATAAATGTTGTTGGTTTGTTTTATTCATTTCCATTTAAATGGAAATGCATGTACACATTTAAGGCGGTCACGAAGTAAGTTAGCTGTACAATTTACACATTGTATTAAATGTTCACAGGATTGTGGTCATAAAATCATGGACCGGATCAAGGTTGGTATATCATTTATAAATGAAATTCCGCGAGTAATTTGAAACATGAAAGCTTAAAACAGTTGCTACAAGCATCGCACTTATTTAAGTGCTTGCCTGAAGACTGTCTTACTTTGTTATCCTTCACTAAATCCAGCGACTCATTACAAGGATTAAACAATCTACTACAATAGCTCGTTTTACTCTAATGAGCGAACGTAAACGGAAACAGTTTAATCACGTGATGAGTTATGATCTAGACTCACCAGACGGATGAAATATCGTTCGCACACAAAGCAACCACTCAAACACCAGTTGTATGATAAGAGAAACATTGGGACTGGTTTCATATCATTTTAACTCAAATGGAATTGTATTTGCTGACAACGTTATTGTTTTGGAGATTGAGCAATGTCACACACTGTCATTATATAACAACATGCTTTGAAGCTTGTGATCAATCTTGTTGTGCACTTGCATTACCCCATACCGCAAGTTTTAAGATGTAGCAATAAAGATATGAAAGAGAAAGTGTAGTATGATTATGTGCAGAAACGCCACATTTCAATTCGTTTTTCATTTTGAAGTAACAGAAACAAAACAAAACAAATATATATATATATATATATATATATATATATATATATATAACAAATACATTAGTTAACATTATTTAGATTTTGATTTTTTTTTCAACTAACAGCATAGCATAGCATTGTCATAGCAATTTGAATGCTGATAAACATGTATGCAAATCAAAATCATGTGTTAACCTTTGACGAAAAGACTCGGTTCAAGAAGAGTATTTAATTTAGCAATTTAGTCGGGTGAATTCAGACTAGTTTGAACGAATTTACCGGGCATAACACTTGCTGCATGTTGGTGATTATTCCACTGGTTTGACAACAGATTAGTGACGTATCTGTGCTTGTTTCAAAATGCGGTCTATTAACAATATCCCTGTTCCGGATCAATACACTAATGAAATTCTTATTTAACACGATTGTCGGATGTTCATTACTCAATATCAGACCACACAGACGACTTGTTTCGAATCATGTTCATGCAACTAATGCTAACATGTAACAGCCTGGATGATAATAAATTTGCAAGATCTTAAGTGGTTTGAACTCTTTAATGTTCTCATCAAAGCTCAGGCACATTTATACCAGTTAAACAATTTCATTCTCTTATTCATGTGCATTATGTGTAAAGGTGTTTTTGATTTTGCTGAAGTATTTTGTAAACAAAATACAAAAAAAATGTGAACACATCAGTTGTGTTATTATTCTGTTGGAGAAATTTGCTAAGTTGCTAAGGTAAAATAAAAGATGTTGAAAGGTATGTGAAAAGGATCAAGTCTCTAAGATTTTGTTTTACATTTCTACTTAAAGTTATGTATAAACTAAATAGCGGAAAATACGAGTAAAATGGTAGTCAAATAAAATCAGATGAGTTATCAGCTTGAACATGCATGCAAGAAATCTCAGTTATGTCTGTCCTGAACACACGAATGCACGATGAACAACGTGTTAGCCGCGTCATGTGATAATGAGTTCTACACCATATTCGCCATCGTAGCTTCATCACAGCCTACGCAATCACGTAGTTCGGTCAGGAGCTATCCTGTCCAGTAACGAGACCATGAAACCTTGAGTGACCTTATAAAAGACATGGTAGCTTCTGACAAAAATACGCGATTTCGCAGGCTGGTCTGGAGCTTCGTATTTCGCATATTGATTTACACCAATTTTCGCATGACGCTGGTCGTATATATATTTGTCAATTATATTTCATCGTATTTCACAAGGACATACTTTAAAATCACAACCGCCAGTTAATGACAAATGTATTCCGTGGCATTTACCAAATGCAAGGCAAAACATGCAAGGACATGTTCTTGATTTATTTACTGGTTGTGTGTATTTGACGTTTTTTGATCTGTTTTAAGCAGCTATGATTGTTGCATTATCAAAATCCTTACCTGAAATGTCTAGTACGTTTAAAAGAAAAACTGGATGTCAAGTACATGTGCTCATCTGATATGAGTGTTATTTCATTTCGTGGCTTTTTGACCGTTACAAGGCGGTGACCCCAGCTTTATTCTACTATGTGTCTATGTTGTTTCGTTTTGTGCCGTAATGTACCGTTTTGGCAATTGGTTCCTTGCAATAAATAAAGGACCACGAAGGTGTGTATGATGGAAATGCAATACTGCTCCAGCTTTTGGATTTTCACTTCTTTATATTGTTAACATCGTGGTTCTAATGTGTGCCTTGTGGATGAAAATACTTATCGTGAACATATCGACCTTCAACTCGATATAAAAAAGATGCAAATAGTTTTGTCTTAAATATTCTGATAATGCACCTGCATGGCCGGGTATATGTACTTTATGTAAGTGAATCACATTGTTTCGATCTTAACATGTGTGGACTTTTCTCACATATGAACTTATATTGCTCTTTATCTCCAGAACACTGTTTCTCGAATAGAACAATTGTGTTGGCTTCTTTATGTATCCTGTTATTGCGGTACATTTAATAAAAATGTTAAAAATACTTTACAAAAATGATCTTAGAACACAATAAATCGTGTTTTATAGCACGGTACCATAATTGAGAGAAAGAGCCAGTTTTGCATGTTTAAAAATCAAATTTTTGTTTACTCACTTTTTATATTTCTTTATAAAACAGGGGCTCTATTGTCTTTGTTTTTATTCGACAAAACCTTGATAGATGACGTCACCACTCAAAAGCCATACACGATCGCAAATTGATATTTTATTTTTATCAGCGGGTTTTTTCGGTTTCAATTTCCGTACATTATTGATAATTTTCCATTCGTTGGAGTTTACAGTAGACTATATTGACAGTGTGTAGGATGTTTGCTCACTTATATAGACCAATTGTATAAAGCTATAATTTTTCATTTACGCTGTTCTGGATATAAGGTGCTAATTGTGATTCAATTGAAAGTTGACAATAGACATGCTTATTGAGTTTTCATACGGTTGCTTGTATAGAGTGATGTGGGTCACGTTTACAGAGCGTTATAGTGGTTAACCGTTCGCACATGCAGCAGTCTAACAAGCAAGACAACAGTATATAACGTATGCAGTATACTATATAATATTACATTCTAATAATGTGCATTAGAACTTTCAAATATAACATCAAACAATAAATACAAAATTGTGTTTGTTTTAAATCCAGTGTGTTTTTGTTCCAATCCAGCATAACACGCGTGAATTAAAGTATGATCACTGTTTGTGCGAAATCTGCCTGAATGGATGCACGTAATCGGATATTCATTAGAATACCATTAATCTAAAACATTAATTATTTTCTCAAACCGTTTTAGCGTCCCTGTGAGACTCCGACGCATTTCTGGATCAGTGCCAATAGTCTGCGTTGAATATGCATTAACAATACAAACGAGAAAGTCGAAAGAGTGTTGGAGAACACGTGCATGCTGTATTGGTATGAATATTGCATAATGCAAAACAAATATTATTTTGAACGAAATAATGCACGTGGATTTATCTTTTTGTTATTGAACTTAAGAATACCATCGTACATCCGAAGAACAGAGACACAACAATTAGAAGTGTTTTTGTTAAATGCCTATGCACAGTGCTTGGTATTTTAATTTGCCTTTCATATACGATCAGCATCTCTGTTCACACTGTGTTTCCAATTTTGCAAATAACCGGTTTTGGATTGTTTTACTCATTTCAATTCAAATTGAAATGCATGTACACATTTTAAGCGATATTAAATATTCATAGGATTTTGTTCACAAAATAGTCGGCCAATTCAATGGTGTTTAATTATTTATAAATACAATTCCGCGAGTAATTTTGAAAAATGGAAGCAAAAATGTGTTCCTGCAAGGTTCGCAATTATTTAATGACATGCTTGAAAACTGTGTGACTGTGTCATCCTTCACTAAATCCAGCGACTCATTATGAGGATGAAAACGTCTGCTTCAAGAGAAAGTTATACTTTAATGAGCGAAAGTTTAAGGATATAGTTTAATCACGTGATAAGTTATGATCGTGAAACACCAGACATCTGTAATATCGCTCGAACACGAAGCAACCGCTCAACCACCCGTTGTATGAAATGAAAAAGATGGTGACTCGTTTCATGTCGTTTTAACTCAAATAAAATATTTGTTGCTGAAAACAAACATGTTGTAGAGATTGAGAAATGCCAGACATTGTCATTCTATTACAACATGTTTTGAAGCTTTCGACGATTCTTTTTCATGCAATCTTAAAACCTTATACGACAAATTAAAATTAGAAGCGATAGAGATATTTAAGATTGTTTACCTCAAATTTATTATGATGACGAAAATACACATTTCAAACAGTTGTATTTGACATATATATTACACATGATTCTTATTTTTGATTCTTTTTGAAGTAGCAAAATAAAACACAAACTGATACAAGAAAGGCATAACTATTTTTTTTATATAAACGTATCATTATTTTTTTGTCGAATGTTTATACTTGCATGCCATTCTCAACAACACAGATGAAATGTTACTATTCAGTGTAATGCAATCAATGCATTCTTGTAACAGTCTGGATAATAATAAATTCGCAAAATCCTTTAGAGGTTTGAACACTTTGATGTTGTCATCGAAGCTGGAGAACATTTTTCCAATTATTTATCTCTTTACTGGTTCATATATTACGTCATTGGTTATCCCTTTTTTTGCTGAAGTAATTTGTGTGAAAAAAAAACAATAAAAGAATGTGAAAACACCAGTTGTTATAATTGTTTTGGAGCAATACCGTGACTAAGGTCAAATACAATATGTAGAAAGGTATGTGAAAAGGGTAAAGTGTCTAAGATTTTGTTGTATTTATGTACTATAACTAATGCACAAACTAGAAGAACATGCAAATAAAAGGGTAGTTTATTAAATAAAACCAGATGCCTAAGCGGCTTGAAAATACATTCAATAAATCTCATGTATGGCTGAACATAGTTTATCAGGGCGCGTATGAAATTGGAACTTCATGTTAGCAACGTCATGCGAAAATGGGTCTTAGCTCATTTGCGGACAGTGTAGCTCCAGCCCAGTTCGCGCAGTTTGGTCAGGAGTTACCCTGTCCGGTAACAAACCACAAAACCTTTCTTGCCTTTAAACGGGACTTGGAAGCTCTTGACCAGACTACGCGCATGCGCAGAATAGTCTGCAGCTACGGATTTCGAATACTGATTAAGGCCCATTTGCGCATGACATGGGTCATATGAATGCATGTATATTATATCGCATCGTACTCCAGAAGGAAATACTTAAAAATAACAACCGTCAGTTAATGCCAAATGTATTCCATTGACATTAACCAAAACAAGGCAATACATTCATGACCTGTTTCTAGATTTCTTTGCTTGTTTTGTGTATTTGACTATTTTTATCTGGTTTTGAGGAGCTATATGATTATTGCATTATAACAATCCGTAACTGAAATGTCAAGAATGTTGAAACGAAATCCGACCCTCATAAATGTTGTTCAAATATCGATTGGACTTAACTTGTTTATTATTTATAAATAACGTGACAATTTCCCCTTTTTATAATCTCGACACTTATCAGGCCAATTTTAAATTGCTGTCAAAGAAACACGTACATATACATAAACAAACGGTAGAAAACTAAGATAAAAAAGCTGAATTCCATTTGCACCAGCTGGAGATCCGTATTACCATCGCTACAAGGTCGTTTATTAACGGATAGAACAGTGACAGAGGGCAAAAGCACATGACAATATAAAGAAGTGAAAGCATAAACACAAATTGATACAATTATGGTCATTGCATAGGAAACATCATTGATAGAGTTAAATGCACACATTAAGCTTAGTTAACATTAATCAAAATAGGTTTTGGTTTCGATAGAACAATATTTCATGTTTCGGTTAAATCTCCAACATAACTTTAGGTAATTATTGTACGTGTTTCTATTAAATTCCTTCTTTCGGAAATGCACTTAACATACTACTTCAAAACTTTAATATCTCTTTTTGCTTCTTGCGGGGACTTGTTCAAAGTTTGGCCAAATTACAATTTTCAAAACCATGTCTTCTTTCGGTTACTTTAAATTAAATAAAACTATTCTAAATATTACAGTTTTGTTACAGTTTATTTATTTAATGACAAATAGATATTGCGTTACTTAGAATTATTTTCATATTTTGAATTGTCACTGTAATTGGCAGCTGGGTTTCTTCTATGCAAAATACTTTTAGGGGTATTAAAAAAGCCTTTCAGGAAAATTTCAGGAAAACAGCTGGAAACGAAAGTCATCATTCATAAAAAATATCAGTCTGTATTGTATGAATCGCTTCAACTGGTCTTTTCTCTTCTTATTTAAGGCTAGACTATATACATTCCTAATGCATTGTAACATTCGGAGTAATGGATTTAAGCCAACATAACCTTGCATTAAGAATACAGTGTAAAATATACTTACATTTCAATAACCATGACACGTTTGGAGTTAATGATTTATCTTCAGACTTGCTCATATATGCTTTCACGCCCTAAAAAACATAATTTCCTACCAACCAACAATCACTACACTTGAATGGAAATTATTGTCCAACGAGTTGTATTAAATTCTTCGTACAATGGAATGCATTTACTTTCAGCAAAAATTAGCTTTTCAACCAAGAGTCTGTGCTATTTATGTCACCGCTTCATGGCGAACCTTTGTCCCCTGGCAGTGTATTGATTCATTACTGCCATCTGCATTCTATTTTCTGTCACTGTTGATTTAGTTTTGACTCAAGTTTTTGGCAATAGTGCGCAATTTGTTTTATTGCACAAGCGATATCTGTTGACTTAACAATATTCCATTATTTACCTACAAGCAAACCATGTTTATCTGGTCTGCTTATTATGAAGTCCAACGTTCAGTTGAAAAAGCACTTTGTTAATAAATAAGATTGATTTACAATCGATTAATGCATCGGTCCACATTAAGCATTCTTGATCCTGTTGATTAATAAATAATATTACAAGCGGAACAATTGAAATAAAAGTATTGCTCAGTGGTGATTGTTGTAATGACACGTTATTTCTTATGACCAACCCAGATAAGTCTTACTTTAATTTAATAAAATCTCCATACATATATAATATAAAATGCCGAAAGAACACCTTGATTGCTAATATATTTAATGTAATTTTCAAATCGTCCTATTCCCCGCAACATTTTGGACTTCTTCGCAATAAACCCCCCTAAATGTAATTAGACTGCGGGGGTATCTGCAATCAATCTATCTCAAATGGTCCTTTTTATTTTACTTATTACACAGTGTTCGTGGTGATGATTTGATCCCGAAGGTCTAAATAAGAAACATAACGACACACGAGAACGTTATGGCGCTTCGGTGAATATGAAAGACGTTTTACTGTTTCTAATCGTAACATGATAAAGACATTGGGGATTGTATTACTTAATTGAACGACATAATTGCAGTAATTCTTTTCATTCCGACATTTGGACTTAAGACTTGGTACTCTAACATTAATTGACAAATCTCTTCCACGACTGTTACGCAAGTTTGGCTTTTTCATTCAGATTTATTTTTCTCTTGGCCATTTCATTCCGATGGTATTTGTCTCTTCTGATTTACATGATCTGCTGTTATCATCATCCTACAAACCGCACCCATTTCTTTCCATCCCAGAAGCTAAGCTCAGGATCAAGCGCGTGAAACTATTCCATGGGAGAACTGTATACACTGTGGGCCAATACAATACTCCATGCGTACTCGCAAAGACTTTATTATAAAAATGACATAAAACAATAAAGTTCCAAATGAGCCGCGTCATGAGAACATGAACCAGTGTAGATCCAAACCAGAATGCGATTTAAGTTCAGTCAGGAAAGGAGCTACCCTGTCCAATTCTTTCACTACCAAGCCTTCCTTGACGCGGCTCAAATGTTGTTGATTTTTGTATCTTACTGTAGCCCAACGCTTGTTTGCACATCGTTAAAGCTTTCTTTACCAGAAGTAATGCAACTTGACAGTGTTTTAATATCAATTGAAATTATAAATCCAAGAGTAGAGTCCGTTTGTCATGAAAATGCGATGTATTAAGTGTAGAGTGATTTTCAAGTAAATTACAATTGTACATAAAAGCGATACGTCCGTTTTTAGAACAAATATAATGACGTATAAGGCAGAAAATATCAACGGATTTCACAATTACACTTAGAAGTGTGATTGTGTGAACAATTGTGGCAGCATAGGTTATGTTACCTTTCGCCATGATGAGTCCTAATTGGCTGAACTGTGCGTGTTTACGCTTTGATCATTTGAACGTCTTATAAAATCCGAATATCGTCAATTGCAGTATTAGAAGAAAGCGCACTTAAGTGTTGTTCTCGTACATTTGGGGTTTCGTAAGTACTTATGTATCAGACTTTCGATAAAAAACGCTCCCTGTCTTCTAACGATCATTTTCATTTTGTAGTGGTGTTATTCGGTGAGCCGATGGGCAACATAAAACTGTAAATTACTAACGTGTTTAAAAAAATAGTCATTTTGATCGTCCTTTTACTCTGCTTTTGCTCTAATTTTCATCGCTAATTATATCCAATTTCTTATGAATCCTTTTAACATGAATGTAGCTGTTCTCCACACAGACACGTGATGGCCAGACCGACAGACACATAACCGTATAACTCGATTGATATATTCCCCCTCAGCGTAAAATATGTTTGAAACCACGTTTCGCATTATAAACTTTTGAACCAGGTTTTGAACGACATTCTACATAGCTATAATGACCTATCATGTAAAAAGTCACTACAATTTACGATCGTAAATTGATTTAATTTATAATCAACGCCTTTCTCCGGTTTCAATTGTTCGTTCCACACTGAACATATTCAACACAATATCAGGTTCTTGCTATAGACATTTGGTCGGTGCGAGTGTGGAATGTTTACTTACAATTGTATGACGAGGTTACCACTTATAAACTATTTGCCGGATATTGTGCTGTATTAATTTTGTTGTAATCGTTTAAAAGATTATTGAGTGGCGTGGTCTTATTATATATGGGTTATTGATTATGTGTAGTATTTAATAACATTGCTTGTCTTCAATATTGTTAAACATAACTGCCTGCGTCAACCATTTTTTGCCTATACCAAAGTCTTGTAATAGTTATTTGACGTAATGATGTTTGACACAATTAATTCAATGCTCACATATTTCTTTTCAATGTTATAGTGACTAACTGTTATACTGTGACGAACCATACGTCTGCAAATATATATATAATATCGCTTTCAAATACTTCGAAAACCGTTGTAAAGTGTTAAGGTTGAAATAAACAATAGGTCACACAAAAAAGCCCTCGAAATCTTCTTGAATAGAGTGAATGCAATTATATACAAGTTGTATATTTTTGCTGATTATTACGCATTTGGTCGTGATTTCAACAAACGTAAAGAAAGAAAGAACAAGTCCATTTGTAAATTAGTTATAAAATATGTTTACATGGCAACTATATCATTTATGTTGGGCGAATCCCATTTAATGACTCTCCGTATGACAAGTGTACATGTGAACAAAGCCATGCAATACGGTCAAACCAAAATGCAAATTAAACCAACCAACTTTGCTCAGATAACACGAAGAATGTTTTCCTTTCCAACTCTTTGCTTTTTTTAAATAATATTTCCAAAGTATGAGTGTGAGTAAGCACATCAATGACAAACTATATGTAATATGGTCTGACAATTTTCTACATTAATATATATTTATTCAACTTATGTCGTTGTTATTTTATAGATGTTCTTCATATACGTTATTTTTGGTACATATAGTTTTACATCGTAGAAGCTCAACTAATCATATCCATATCATAAAATAAACCAGCGTTGAATAAATCTTCTGTAATTTCCATATTATTTCTCCCCTGGTGCTGCAGAAGTGCTATTTCTGTTTACAGCTCTAAATGACTTTATTGTCATGAGCACTCTTTTCAGCGTCGAAGAAGCAATATATGCTGAACACACTACTGTCTGCGAAATATAACAATTGTAAATAGTATTTATTATCGTCTGTGTATCTTTTCAGACGTCTCTTTATTCAATCCTCATCAAGACTTTGATAAGCATTTCAACTCTGATATTAATGAAACTCATCCTTGCAGTTCAGGTGAGTCTTTAATAAATACTGTCAATATTTTTTATCTTGCTGCTTTTTAACCATTTAAAGTTAAATATATGTGTAATTAATTTGAGGAATGGTGGATTTTTTATGGGCGGTTGCATCGACTCGATTAAGATTGCATTTGATGCAAGTCGGGTTAAGACAAAGGTCACTGTGGCAGTTGCTATATTTGAATACTGTACTGAAATGGTGTGTGCAGGTAGCCAACATTAACACCTAGTTTGGAATTGAATTTGGGACATCTTTGGTCAAGGTCACTGTATCTTAAATAGACAGTTTGTGTTCGGTCAATAACCTGTGTTCGCAATAACAAATCTTAATGAAACTAAGGATAAAGAAATCCTGCATGAGCACCTAGCTTGGAATTGTATATTGAGCATGTCGTTTAAGGTCACGGTAACTGGTCCTAAAAATAGAATTTGGTGTCTTGTCAATATTTTAATTCGAATTGACCAATCTTGATGAAAGTTTGGATATAGCAAGCTTGTATAGAGACCTCACTTGAGATTTAATTTGGGGTATATGGTGTCATGGTCAAGTTTCTTAAGATAGAAACACAGTGTCCGCTAAGTTTGGGTGGAGGTATTGCATGAAAAATGTGTATGTAAGCTGCTTATATGAAGACCTATCATAGACGTGTATTTAGGGCCAGTCGGGTAAGGTAAAGGTAAATGTTATTAAAAATAGAAGAAATATTTTTGCGTAATTTTGTGAAGCTTACATTCATACCTATCTTGTTATTCCATTTGGGATCAGTCATGTCATGATTAAAGTCACCGTTTATAAAAATAGTAAAACATGTTTCGCTCATTAGTTTGGTGGTGTTGTTTTGAAATGGTTTGTGTTGGTAGCTAAACATTACAATTCTTTAATTCATATCAATAACTAAAACGACAAATACTTCGTTTCGTTGCGTTGCCATGTAACTTGTTGTATGATAACATCATGCTTTGTAACTTTGTTATTACGATAAGCCACTTCAATAGGCTATTTCAGGTCAAATAATCAAATTGTCTACTTCAGTGGAAACCTAATGGTGACATCACGCTGAAGCTGATACGATCTCCAGTTTTAAGATACTTTTCATTCGCCATGCTGTTTTATTTTAATTTATTTACAAATCGGTAATTATAGGTGGGTTCCCACTGCCGATCCGATCAACTCGATCATCCCGATCACCGAAATTTCCAGACCAAACCCGACCAAGCTCGACTAAAAAGGGTATACACGACTTCTTCTCGACCTCTTGTCGATAATACACGACCCCCACACGACTCATTCACGACGTCCACTCAACCATGTTTCCGATTTCCGCTCGATCATCTCGACCTATACGCGAGCCCTATACGATCTCAGCTCGACCAAGTGGACCTCAGCTCGATCGCCACCAGATCTTCACACGACCAGCTGGTGATGGGCGTACTACAGTCGTACAAAGCGATCTAAAATAACTCGGGTAGAGGTTGAGCGGATCGGGTTCAGAGCTCGTGTATGGTCGAATAGCAATCGGGAAGTGATCTTGTACGGTCGAGTAGCCGTCGGGTAGCAGTCTAGTAAATCTGTACATCAAATCGAATAGAGGTTGAGTGGATCGTGTTGCGAACTAAAATATCTCGGGTAGAGATCGAGCGGATCGGGTCGAGATCGTGTAAAAGATGTCAATCCGATCGTCACACGATTGCTTCACGATCAACTCGATCTTCTACTCGACTTATACACGACCACTTCCCGAGCGCTTCTCGATCTATTTCCTACTCGACCGCTACTCGATATTTTTTGACATGTCAAAAAATATCGGGTAGGAAGCCCGACCAATGCCGACCTACCCGACCGCCCCCGACCACTCATGCCGACTGAACCAGACCAGTACCCGACCGCTTGGTCGGGCTTGATCGAGTTGATAGGATCGGCAGTGGGAACCCAGCTTAAGTATCTTAATATTTCTCTTAACGCACATTCACACATTTGACAGAATTGCTTTACGGCCTCAACGTGATAATGTTTTCTGGATGAAGGACGTCGAACACAATACAAACAAATGAAGGCTACGTCATATAAAAATCATGTTTGATTATAATTATAACCAACGTGTCGTAATATGATCATGTAAATGTATGTTGTTTTATTCCTCTTTTACAGCGAATTCGGTTGATTAAATTTCTGCTATAATAAACGGCACGAAATGACATCATTTTTTCAACAAAATGACGTCATAAATCCAGCGAAATTAGCCAGTTAAACTTGTTTTGTTTAAATAAAAAGGTTTACTGAATAAGAAGTGGGATACATAGAATAATAGGTTAGTGTTGATTTTAGATCAGGTTTATCATGCTCGGCACGAAAACGAAAAAGCACTCGCCAAGGCACGTGCTTTTTGTTTTCTAAGCCTCGCATGATAAACCTGATCTATAATCAACACTAACCTATTATTCTCTATATATTCCACTGTTCAGTGTACATGTTATCTCTGATGCTCGTAGTGTACACAAATAGGTAGAACACCAAGAGTCTGTGCTATTTATGTCACCGCTTTATGGCAAACCTTGTTCCTCTGGTAGTGTATTGATGGCTTGATTTATTACTGTCATCTGCCATATCTCTTTTTTTCCACCATTGTTGATTTTGTTTTAGACAAAATTTTTGGCAATAGTGCGCATATAGTATTGCACAGGCGATATCTGTTGGCCTAACAATACGCCTTTAGTTATCTACATGCGAACCATATTTATCTGGTATAGTTCTTTAACATGAAGTTGACTTTAACAAAACACGTTATTAATAATTGAACTTGATTTACAATCGACTAATGCAGATGTCTGCATAAAGCATTATAGATCCTGTTGATTCATTAATATTGGTACAATAGAAATTATTGAATCTACAATTATTTCTTGTTTAATGCATACAAATCAATTAGAAAAGTTCATCGTTAATAGAAAAATTAACCGATTAAATCAATCAAAGTAGTTGCATGTATAACTTTTTTTTAAATATATTTTAAACGTATTCTCGTGTTTTAATGGCCGAGCATTGCTCAGTCGTGACTGCTGTATTAACACAATATTTCTTGGTCACCAAATCCAGCTAATTCTTAGTTTAGTTTAATAAAATCGTCAAACATATATTTATATGAATTTTTCCAAGAACACTGTTATTGCTTAAATCTTATAATAGATTTACGCATGCTATTTTTATATTTCACCTAAGCCTATATTTGACTGACAAATCGTTCATCTTAGAGTTTTTTGTACAATTTGGATTTTTTTTCTCTCAATAAAATGTTCTTAATCTAATGAGAATGTGGCGGTAAGAAATATCAATTGCTTCTTTCGGTGACGTATACAACAGTGCCCGCGGTGATGAAATGCACCCGACGGTATACATAATACAAACAAGCACGTGATGGCATTTGAATTATATTAGATATTTGCACAACGGAATTGCAGTCCATGCTTTTAATTCCGAACTTTGGACTTATTTTGTAATATTCTACGATGAACGATATAGTTGCAGTATTAATACGATAATAAAATGAAACTCTACAAGTGAAGAATGTTTCAAAGAAATGAATGAACGTTACACAAACAAATCATCGATTGAAAATACACACTATTATAAACACAATCAGCGCTATAGCAAATTTGTTTCCATGGTAAAATGGCGCATATCAATAATGACTGCGCTAAAGATGATTTCTGTTGTTTACAGCTGCTCCCCTGGCGAGAAACATAAGAGCTTTGTTAAGATAAATAGACAAAGGTCAACACATTCACTTATTTCGCATGTTTATCCGGTGTATAATTAGTCCTTATTTGAATCTTCATTTCCTTGTTTTTGAATATTGGTACATTCTGCATGATACACTTATTGTTATCGTCTCTATTTTGTGTGCCAAACACTAGGGCAGCATGTATGTACGAGCCAAGTTGTAAGCTGTTGAATGGAACTTGTTTGCCACTTTATATAGGGTAATGCTGCTGTTTAATTTTTGAAAATCGGATAGTTAGAATAAATATGGCAAAATTAGACATTTGTAACTCATTGATTTAATAATAGTTGTCGGACTCTTTAATCGAAATGTATTATTTATTGATCTAACGAGATTAAATAAATAATTTGTTGACGGCAACTTGTATTTCATTATGTTTTAACATAATAATCAATTATATCGCTTCCAAGAGGTCCAGTTGATGCATGATACATACATGTTATTTCCGAATGTTAATCGCTCTGTCGCAAGTTGTCCATAAAGTGCAATTATATCATGCTCATATATTTGTAATATTCTGCTCGAAACGTATTATCTATAGGGAAACATTTTGAATTCACCCAATATGTAAAACTTTTGTTCCGTATGGAATCACCGTGAGCTAAAAGGCTATTCTGTATAAATAGTATGTATGGATCAGGGATTTAGTTACACGGTTAAATTTAATTATGATATAAGTTAAACAACGGTCTTTGATCATTCTTGAAACAAATAATTTAAAATGTATTTCTGAAAAGGTACCTCATAAAGACTTTATTGATTGAACGTCAACATCTGACACATTAATTGATTTGAGTCAATCTTGTTCCAAATGCAAAAAGTTGTTTCCATGTTTCGTGATACCAATCTGTTTAAACCGCAAATCGTTATTGGTGTCGGCTTGTGATGTTTTTGTTTGAGTGGTTTTCGCCCATTCGGCTCAAATTCCCTAATGGTTTCTGTTTTTTGTGTGTTTCTTATCTAAAAATTAATCACATTTATTTAAGTGCAATATTGCACTCTCACCCTTATGCATTTGTACAATCCAATCAGTTTCTTATTATTTCTTAGAATGTCAGCGATGCATACACCAAAGAGAAGTTATTTTCAGCACAATTGGTCTTTATACCTCTCCAAACATACACACTATATTATTTGGTGATGAAAGTCTTGACTTTGAAGAAAAACACGTGTATCTTCGATGCAGTTAATGTGTACATTAAATGTATTAAACGTTTTGATACCTAGCTGTCTGTCAAGACAAACAATTCCTTGTCTTATTGTTCCTTTCAACAGTTTTTCTTTATGTTTTCTTCTGTCAAATGTGTCTTCATATCTATTTCATCAACCTTGATAAACCTACTCTTTCTTTCTAGTTAACGTCAATTTTTAAACTATTTTTGGTATATTATAGTGTCAAAATACATACCTGCTACCTAAAGAAATGTAACACACTTGCTTGCAATTACTGCGTATGGAGAAGAATCCTATAAGATTTTGATCTTTTGTTCTAATCCTTTTTGGAATAACGTGATTCAGTTGTTACCAGTAACTGTATTTGCTATGCAAATGTATACCATGTTTGTTCGTGAAAGAAAATATGTTAAAACTAAATAAATCACACTGAACAGAAAAATAATACTACATGGTATTATTAAAAAAGGAGACATCTTAATGTGAATTATAAAATATGTATGCAGCAAAAAACAAACTGTTGGCTACATCAACATTGTGTCAATTTCCATTTTTTTTACCATATGTTTGATTGTCCAGAGATATATCCGATCAAAACTTGAACAGAACGTCCTGTCCCTTGCATGTATGTATTCTCACTTTAAGGTAAGAACCATATCTACATGATGATATTATATCCAATCCTATTATATTATTTTGTTAATGACAAAATCCACAACTCTTCAAATATATATATATATATATATGATTTTCCACAACAAAACTGTGATTGCTTATAAATTATATTAGAGGTTTACATGTTATACTTAGTGTTCCACTTTTTTTACCGAAAAATCTTACAGCGTTTTGCACATGACGCATTTCCCCGCAACATTTTTTACTTCTTCGCAATACCCCCCCCCCTCTATAATCGAATAAGACTGTGGTGGTTTCTGCAAGGAACCTTTCTCAAGTGTTCCTTTCGTTGACTTATTACACAGTGTCTGTGGTGGTGAAATGCTCCCGAAGGTCTAAATGAAATACAATAAGACACACGAGAACGTTATCGCTCTTCGGTGTATATGAAAGACGTTGTACGTTTTTTAAATCGTAGCATGATTAAGACATCGGGGGATTGTATTACCTTATGAAACAACGGAACTGCAGTAAATGTTTTTAATTCAGACATTTGATAAATGTATGTAATAATATACAATGACCTAACTACTTTATACTGATATTGATGTAGTTTATGTTGTTTGGTGCGCTATGCGAATGATAATAAAATGAAACTCAACTAGTGGCGTGCCAGCGTTGTTGAAAAACATGCGAAGCAAATGTCCTTTGCTGCTTGCCATAACGATTTATTAATAATGGAGAAATGAATGAACATTACAGTAATGAATGCATGTTCCATGCAAAATCATCCGTTAACAACGAACTCTGCTATTAACACAATCAGCTCTGTAGAAAATCGGTTAACACGATATCTGTTACCATGGCAAAAGGGCGCATATCAATTATGACATCGCTAACGATGATTTAATTTGTTCGCGGCGTTCCCTGGCGAGAAACACGTTTAGATAAATAGATAAAGGCAAATATATTCACTTATGTCGCATGTATATCAGATTTATAATACGTCCTTATTTGATTTCTCATTTCCATTCTTTGGAATAATTGTACATTCTGAATAAAACACGTTTTTGT
The DNA here is from genome assembly GCA_007657795.1 of Dreissena rostriformis. Classification (NCBI taxonomy): domain Eukaryota; kingdom Metazoa; phylum Mollusca; class Bivalvia; order Myida; family Dreissenidae; genus Dreissena; species Dreissena rostriformis. The sequence goes on from VMBQ01000211.1 coordinate 767,471, forward strand.
AATATTCCTTATTCCGTAGGCCGAACACTACGGCAACATGTATGCAAGGACTATTATTATTAGCTGTAAAATAAACTTGTTTGTCAGCATACATGTATATAGGGTAAGACTTCTGTTATCTATTTAAACATAACCTAGTAAGAATGAGAATGGCACAAATAGACATTTTTAACTCTTTGATTTCATAATATATGTCGGAAACTTTAATCGAAATATATAACTTATTGATCTGACGAGATGAAATAATTAATTTGTTGATGACAAATTGTATTTCTTTCATTTTTTTAACCATTATAAAAAATCATATTGCAACTTTCTAGTTCGATGGACGCTTCAAAGAAGTCAAGTTGATTCATGATGCATACGTGTTATTTTCAAATGTTAATAGCTCTGTCGCAAGTTGTCCATAGAGTGCAATCAATTGTATCGTGCTCTTTTTTGTAATATTCTTCTCGACTCTTATTCTCGTTTGTGTAACATTTTGAATTCACATGTACAAATTGCGTTCTGTGTGGAATCACCGTGAGTAAATATTATACTCTGTATCAATAGTATTTATGTATCTGGGATATCATTACCCAGTTAAATTTTTCATGATATTAGGTAAACAGCGGTCTTGGATCATTCTTTAATTTAACTGTATTTCGGAAATAGTACCTTATTGAGACTTACTTGATTGAACGTCAACATCTGAAACATACAGTTCCTTGCATTACTCGTGTTTCAAGTTCACTTAGTTGTTTTCATTGTTCTTTATACCAATCTGTTCGAGCCGTAAAACGTTCAACAGCTCGCACGGTAGAAGACATTATTGTTCTATAACAATAAAACCATACCATTAGCGACATGTTGAACGAGGAAACTATGTTGAAACGACGGTTATAGTTGTTTGTTTATTGATCCCAAACGGAGCTGACCGATACATCGGGTTGCAATATAAAAAGTAAATGGACCGCAATTAAAAAAACAGTTATTATTATACGAGGATGGGTAACTGATTGTCACGTTAATATGTAAAAGGAAAGGTGATACGAGTAGTTAACTTTCAGCCAAGCCCGCCAGTGGAACTATTACATAAATTGAACAATCTCTTCCAAGGCTGTTAAGCAAGTTTGGCTGTTTCATTCAGATGTTATTTGTCTCTTGGCTATTACATTCGAATGGTATTTTTTCTTCTGATTGACATGATCTGATGCGATGCCTAAAACAATTATGTTAGGTATCCGGTTTGCTTGTATCTGTTCTTCACAAGTCAACTATAAACACCATCATCCTACAGACATCACCACTTGTTTCGCACTGACACAAAGTAACGACTACCTGTTTCTCGTGTTAGCTTTTAACAAGCTGGACAAAGTAATGTGTAATGCCACTTGTAAACACGCATACGTACGAACGAATCCTAAGCAAAAATTGTGTTCCAACGAATGTCTGCACGTTTAGTGTAAGTACGATGAATTGAAATACAATGTGACAACAGTAACACATTTTCAATGTTGTATTATCATTTTAATATCCATATGGTATGGGTGAATATTTCCAATTGGTGTTCTATTGCCTACGTTGAGTGTGCATCTTACGTTGTGGATTTTATATTTCGTTCAAATTATTTAAGTTTTTGTCGTTGCTACACGTTACTTGGTAGTGATTTTCGGATTTGACGCACACTTTATTCATTAATATGTTTTAGTATCACAGGGTATATTTCACAAGCATTAAATTAAATTATGCCGTGTAAATAGACTATGTAGACATCATGCGTTCAGCTGTACCAAGTTCCTAACACACGTATAGTGAGTGCTTTCGATGAAATGAATGACCAAATTACTGCAGAATATAGGGTAATAAATAATGATTAACGCTTGTTTATTTTGAGGTGGTATTTTCGTGCCAGACGTATTGTGTATAGCTATAATGTTCTCTTATTCTTGGCGTGTGTGTCTGCTCGTTTTGATATTTAGAGCTTGTTTATTTAGTGAGCAAATATTATATTCATTTTGATAAGGACATTCCAATAGAACCAAGGAACCGTACATTATATACGTGTTAAAGAAAGTATTATCTTAAAGACATCACATAACAGCAGATCAGAAAAGAACATAACATCCGAATTTGGGTTAAGTCAATAGGTGTCGACGTGGTGAAGTAGATATGGTGTCCGCCTAGCGACCGGGAGGTCATGGGTTCGATCCCCACTGTAGGATCGTACTTTGGATCTTCCCAAAGGACACCATGTACTGAATTTATTAAGTACACATGCATCGAGCTAAAAAAAAATATGTTGAAACCAATTAAAGTCAGTTAACCGAATTTTGACGAATGCTAAAAGCAAACAATTAATACAATTAAGTTAAACTAATGTTCTTAGAACACTATTATAGGCATTGCATGTATTACTGCACAACAACACGCAACTCACATTACTGGCAAACAGTATCGTAACCTGTCCGCAATAGGAATGAATAGTATGCGTTGCTGTGTAACGCTATCAGCTGATGACGTATTTAAGTTCTTCTTTTTTCTACTACATGAAAAAGTAAAAATAACGCGTTGATAAGGTAGTATGGCAGTTTCCAACATTTCATAACCATATTAATTTCATATTAACTTTATTTTTATATTAACAAAAGGTGTATGGAATCCTAGCAGACCCCCTCCATAGCATTGCAAAACTGTCTGTTTGGCATGCACTGTGTTTACTGCTAGATAATCTTGTTTAAATGTATTATCAGAATGGATGCCAGTCGCATTAATCATCCAATTATCTGTAAACCAGAGAACATAGGGCAGACGTGTAAGTTGTTTAATAAATACGGAAGAATGTGTTGCCATTATACATCGGCGTTAACAACTATTTAAATAAACAACCATCCCCGAAGTCAAGCAAGTGAAACTATTCCATGGAAGAACTGTATACACTGTGGGCCACGTAAATACCCCTTACGTACTCACAAACACTTAATTATAAATATGACCTTTAACGATAATGTTCCAAAAAAGCCGCGCCATTCGAAAATGAATCAGCGTAGCTAGAAACCAGCATGCGATGTAAGCGCAGTCAGGTCAGGGTCTACCTTGTCCGATCATGACACAAGGAAGCCTTCGGTGACACGGCTAAATTGTTGGTTTATGTATGTAGCCCAACGCCTGTTTGCGCATCTTTATAATTTCCTTAATCAGAAGTAATGCATCGTGACAGTGTTTTGATTACAATTTAGGTAATTAAAAGAGTCCTTGTGTCACGAAATGCGATGTGTTAAATATCGTTGAAGAGTGGTTTTCAATTCATCTACCACTGTATATAAAAGCGATGCGTCCGTTTTGAGGAAAATATATTGCCGTAAAAGCTTTTAAACATCAAAAAATAAAACTTAGAAGTGTGATTGGGTGAAAACTTGGGGCCGCAAAGGTTATGTAACCTTTCGCCATGATGAGTATTAAATGGCCTACTGTTCGTGTTTATGCTTTGAACTTTAAAACGTCTAATGAAATCCGAACAACGTTACTTGCACAATTTTAAGAAAGCGCACTTACGTGTTGTTCTCGTAAATTACGGGTTTCATCTGTACATTTTATCTCTCAGACTTTCGTTTAAAAAGCTGTCTGTCTCCTGACTGTAATTTCCATTTTGTAATGGTGGTTTTTTTGGTGAGCCGATATGCAACATAAAACAGTAAAATAACTACCGTGTGGCAAATTGCGCTTTAAGAGGCCTCATTCGGAAATAAAAAAGACGATTGCTGAAAGCATTTTGATACCTTGAAGCCGTTGCTTTTATCTTAATTGATTTCCGCTTTTTCTTATCGACAACATTAACATTGCAAATATACCCCTCCGACTCATCATGGATAGCGATATTCTTAACTGTGCAGATATAATCATCACTTTTTATGTAATGACCTATAGCGAAATGGTACAAATCATTCCGATTTAATAATTACTCATATCACAAAACAATGTTTGTGCATGTTGAGTGCCGGTGGTGCTTGTAAAATACAACTTCATGAATGGGTCTTATTTTTATCAAATGCATTCGGAAGATTAATTGCATAGGTTTAAATTAAACCTATTTGATTATAGGCAGGGACTTTCAAAACCTGCTATACGTGCCGATTGGCGAATGGACTCTTTCTAATGTGTCTCTCCTTTACATTGGTTCTTGAGAAAAACCACAAAAGACGCTGTTGTTTTCGTTAAATTTGTCTCATAATGTCGCACAAATGTTATGAATATATGCAACTGAGACATGAGCGTCTGTGAGGTTTCGACCATCATAACTTCGCACACTTTGTGTACTCACCATATTCAACACAATATTAGGTTCTTGCAATAGACATTTGACCGGGCACTGTGTGAGATGGTTACTTACATTTATAGAGCAATTGTATGGCGATGTGACCACCAATAAACTCTGTACCGGATATTGTGAATTTTTTGTTCTAATCGTTTAAAAGATGATTGAGTGGCTTGGTGGGATTATTTATGGGCTATTGATTTTGGTACGTTTTTAAAAGTTTGCTTGTCTCCAAAATTGTTAAACATAACTGCCCACGTCAACCATATCTTGTCTATTCCGAAGTCGTGTAATAGTTGTTTGACGTTGTGATATTGAACACATTTATTTGAATGATCATATATCTATTTTTAAGATAATAGTGACTAATTCATATACTGTGATGAACAATTCGTCATGATAAACTGGTGTGTTCATGAACTAAATGTACGCCACTTACGTAAGTGCACTTTCTACTGCATAATTGTTAAGATCGACTAGATTTGTCCAGGAAAAGTGTACACAAACGCCGTGATTTTAGAATTAAGACAAACAAACAAACTAATGAAGACAGATGTATTATCTTTCTGTACGACTTCATACAATGATCTCCACTTATACGGATATTTGATTATTACATATTTATTCTGCTGTCGGCGACGCAGCTCATTCGTTATAGGTTGTGCAATGACAGATAAAATATAAGCTATCAAATATCAACATATACATCAATAACACGCTGTATTATAGTATTTCAAACGTTATTGTGTTTTTCCAATCCAGACATATGATCTAATATTAATACCGGGACATCTGATGGAATGGCACGCAATCAGCTATTTATTAGAAAGCCATCATTTAAAACAATCATACTCGTTTCAAGCCGGTTTGTCTATACATTGAGACTCCGATGCATTTCTGGATAAATGTTATTTTGACGCCCTGTATTTGCATTAATAACCAATGGAAAGAACGCCTGCTGGAGACTGCATAATTTACCGTATAAATAAACGGTTAAGGATGTTTGGGATAATGCTAAATTATAGCATTTTGGAAACGGTTCTGTTGACTTATATTGCGCTACACACTGCAAATTGTGTTCGATTTCATGCTCTTTTCTTATATATATCGATGGAGAAGAAGCGGTTGTGTTGGTTAAGGCATCTTTCCTTCTAAGTTATATCACAATAGCTGTGCATGCTTAGCCTATTCTTACAAGCACAACAGCTGCTTGATAATCGTCCAAACTACATTTAGCTGTCCAACACATTTAACACACTTAATTAACATATTTGAGACCACATGCTATGTCAGAATGAACTCGTACTCACTAAACATGACGATTAATTCATGATTAATTCATTTAAAGCAATAACAGGCCTTTGCACGTATGTGGTGTTATACATAGGCATATATGTTACTAAACAATATGTGAGCCAGCAATGGTTCTGCGTGAATCAAGAAAATAATTGAAACAACAGAAACATTGCATTATCATTAACTGACAACTCGTTTTCATGCTTAATCATCAAAAGTTCACAATATTTGTGTTCTTTATTGCTCGTGGCTTATTTGCATTTGACGGTTCAAATATTATTCTTATGCGACATACGAAATTACAATTTGAGTATCATTAAATTGATATTATTGGTTTGAGCCATTTGTTCTTTTTCTTTATTCAATTTGCCAATCACGGTTCTATAAATATATTGTTTGATTAAAAATACACACATGTGACGTAAGATCATCATGTCCTAGTATTCTGTTATATTCGAAACATTTTTAGTATACATATTTATCTTAAATGGTCGTTAGTTTTCTTAAACTATTTCACAACAAATCATTGTGAAAGTATGATAATTATATTCGTAAGGAATTTGCTATAAATAATTATATAATGAAAGAACTATTAAGTTAACTGACATCTTATTCTTATTTTCATCTATTTGCGGTAGATAATTGTGTAGAAGATTGGAGAGTGGCGATTCCGCCGAAAAGAATTGCTCAATTGACACTGAAAGGTTATACATTACTGCTTGTTTATTGTGAGGTGAGAGTTTCCCTAGCAGGCGTATACGAAATGTGCCTTGGTATGACGTTCTCGGAAGCGTGTCTATGTCTTCCTGATCTGATTACGTGGGTTTGGTTTCCTTGAACATACATTGCATTTAAAATCCAGTGTTAGCATAGTTCTCGGGTGTGCATCATGACGTTTCTTAGGAGTGAGTAAGGATGTTAAAACTCCAAGTCTTCTCGGATATAATGTTTACCCGTCGCAAATGTTAAAACGCGCAACGGTTCTTAACACCATCTGTATCATAGACTTACAGACAATTCCTGGTTTTTGATAACGGATTGCAGTTATATTGAAAGTATAAGTTTGTGTCTCACATATTGTTCGATAAGATGTACATGGTGCTGGTACCCGTCTCGAATATTTCAACGCGAAATGGTTTTTAACACCATCTGTATCGTAGACTTTAAGATAAAACTTGTTTTTGATAACAGCTTGCAGTTATATAGAAATTATACGTTCGTGTCTCACATAATTGTTCGATAAGGTATACATGGTGCTCTCGCTCCACACATAAAATAAGCCTGAATTCTAGTAACTCATACCAACACTACGGAACATAGTATTTAGTTTACTGAGTTACATAACACTGTTCCTCACAATGATGAATATATCCTTGTCAATTACCAGGTAAATAAGTAGATGTTGTCTGTCCTGTCAGTTTGGTGTGATTCTAGTACAATATATATTCTAAATTATAAACTAAGTCTTCAGTCCGTTGAACACGTTTATTGAAAGACACCATATCAACACTTCTTTTATACCTAATGATAAAATATGACATTTCTGGAGTGTAATAATAGCAGTGAAAAGAACAAATTTTCGGAATTAATTTTTTTTTAGATTATCATATCAAGATGTACTTTCCTTGTTTATATGCTTGTTTATATTTTTTCCATGATCACGAGTAACGAGTAAAATAAAATCGATATTCCACCGAATCCATTTTTTTTTTTTAATAATATGCTTTTTTTACCGGTTATTTACATTTTAAAAGAGTTTAGCTGAAGAATGTCCCTGAAATAATGACGTCATTTTGTCAACAAAATGACTTCATTTCAATGTATTGAGGCACACCACGGACGAGAGGGTCACTTTTCAGCGAAAGGGAAATTATTAATAATTATTTTCTTGAAAAAGTGGCATAAAAAAAACAGAAGTTTGTTCGTGTCAGTGTAAGATCGTTTGTTATTCCACTCGTGATCATAGAAAAAAAATATTTTTACTCGTGGCTGCGCCACTCGTAAAAATATATTTTCTATGATCACTCGTGAAATAACACACGATCTTACACTGGCATGAACAAATATCCTCTATTTCTTCGTTCTTTTAACGTCGATCATATGGATGGATATACTCTTCAAAATAACTTAAGGTTATTATCGTACTTGTATTTTGTAATGCCTTAGTTCGGAAATGCACGTAACATACTACTTCAAAACTGCAATGCTTGTTTTTGCTTTCAGCAGGGACTTGTTAACAGTTTGGAGAAATGACATTTTTCAAAACAATGTCATCTGTTTGTTACTTTAATTATTTAAAACTATTCCAAATATTACAGTTTCGAAAGTTACTCCATTTAATGACATAAAAAAAGCAATGATCGATGTCCTTTTAAAGTACTTTTTAATGTTGCGTTATTCAGAATTCTTTCCACATTTAGAAGTGTCACTGTAATGGACAGCTGGCTTTCTTATATGTATTTGCAGAAACAGACTTTTCCATGTAGGTGTACCCAAAAGCCTAACAAGAAAACTTTAAGGTAAACAGCTGGAAACGAAAGTTATAATTTAAAAAGATCAGTCATTTTTTTTTTAATTCCCTACAACTGGTCTCATCTCTACTCATTTAAGACTAGACTTTTAGCATTCATCATGCGTTGTAACATTCGGACTTATGGATTTTAAGCCAATATTTCTTTGCATTTAGAATAAAGTTAAAATATATACTAACATGTAAATGCCTATGACACTTTTGAAGCTAATGATTTATCTTCAGACTCGCTCAATTATTGTTTGCTCTCATGATCTAGAAAACATTATTTCATATTAATCAGCACGCACTCAACTTGAATGTAAATTAATGTTCTGAATCACCGAGTTGTTTGAAATTCTTCGTTCCATGGAATGCATTTACTTTCAGCAAACAGTTGCTATTTAGCCTAGAGCCTTGCTATGAATGTCACCGCTTCATGGCAAACCTTTGTCCTCTGGTAGTGTATTGATTTATTTCTGTCATCTGCATTATCTCTTTTTGCCGCCACTTTTGATTTAGTTTTAGGCTCAAGTTTCTGGCAATAGAACGCATATATTTGTGCAAAGGTGATATCTGTTGACCTAAAAATAGGACATTATTCACTAGCACATGAATCATATTTATCTGGTCTATTTACTTAACATGAAGGCAAACATTTACGTACAAAAGCACTTTATTAATACATGAAATTGATTTACAATCAATTTATGCTGCGGTTCACATAAAGCATTCTAGATTCTATTGATTCATTTATATTGTTTAGAAAGGTTCATCGGTAATGTAAAGAAAACGAACCGTATAATTATCCATCTAAGTAGTTACATTTTGTTAAATGTTGTTTTTGTAATTTAAATTCATGTCTCATGTTTTCATGAAGAAGTATTGCTCATTGGTGACTGCTTTATTGACACGAGATTTCTTAATGAGAAAATCTACATAATTCTTAGTATATTTTAATAAAATCTAAACATATACAGTACGTGATTTTCCCAAAGAACACTGTGATTTGTAATATATTATATGAGTTGTTCACACTTTATTCTTAGCGTTTCACTTACATACTGTAAGGCTGCTGTTTTCTGTTTGAACATAATCTAGACATTTATAAACGATTGATTTCATACTAATTGTCGGAAACTGTAATCGAAATAGATAACTCATTGATCTGACGAGATAAAATAACTAAATTGGTTGGGGATTTTTTTTATTTCTTTCATTTCTCACATAATAATCAATCTTATCGCTACTGTTTAGTTCAATGGGCGCTTCTAATAGGTCAAGTTGATGCATGATGCATTCGTGTCATTTCCAAATGTTAATAGATCGGACGCAAGTTGTCCATATTTTTGTAATATCCTGCTAGACACTTATTCTCTTTTCGGTAACATTTTGAATTCACCGAACCTTTAAGTATTGTGTTCTGTATGGAATCACTGTATTTATTAATATTGGGTTCATAACACAGTTAATTTAATTATGATATTAGGTAAACAACAGTCTTTGATTATTCTTAAAAAACTGAACTATTCAACTTTATTTCTGAAATGGTATCTAATGAAGACGTAATTGAGTGAACGTCAACATCTGAAATATACATAGCTTTGAATTAATATTGATCCTAGTGTACTTAGTTGTTTCCATCTTTCTTTATACCAATTTGTTTATAACGAAGTTAATAGTTGTTTGTTTGTTGATCCTAAACGGAGCTGACCGATACATCGTGTTGAAATCTCAACAGCCAATGGACATTAATTAAAGTACCAGTTATTATTATAGGGATAACAAATTGTCATGTGTATTTGTAAAAGGATAAGTGATAAGAGTATTTTACTCTCAGCCAAGCCAACCAGCGGTACTCTAACATTAATTGACCAATCTCTTCCAAGACTGTTATGCAAGCTTGGCTATTTCATTCATATGTTATTTGTCTCTTGGCTATTACATTCGGATGGTATTTGTCTCTTATGATTGATATTAGCTGATGCGATGCCTTAAACAATTATGCTTCATCCTACAGACTGAACCACTTGTTTCGCACTGACAAAAAGCAACGTCTACCTGTTTCTCGTGTTAGCCATGAGCACGTTGGACATAGACGTGTGTAATGAAACGTGTTAAAAAGCAAAAGTACGAACTAATCCTTAGAACAATTGTGTTCCAACGAATGTCTGCATGTTTATTTAAGCACAGCGAATCTATTAAAATTTAGTGCGATAACACTAACACATGTCAATTTCAATGTTCTTTTATCATTTAAATATCCACATGGTGGACGTTTCCAATTGGTGTGCTATGGCTTAGGTTGAGTGTGCATCTTAGGTTATGGATTCTTTTATTCGTTCAAATTATTTCTGTTCTGAATAAAGGGTAATAAATAATGATTAACGCTTGTTTATTCTGTGGTGCTATTTTTTTAACAGACGTGTTGTGTACATGTATAATATTCTCTCATTCTTAGCGTGTGTCAGCTCAATCTGATATTTAGAGCTTGTTTATTCCGTAAGCAAATATTTTATTCTCTAGCCCTTGTTATTAGTCCATTCCCATATAAACAAGGACCCGTTCATTACATAATTATTAGAGCGGTTCGATCCCCACTGTGGTAGCGTACTTAAGGTCTCCTCAATGGATATCATGTACTGATTCTACCCAGTACACATGCAATCGAGCTAAAATAAAAAGGTTTAAACCAATTTAAGTCAGTTTACCGAATTTTGACGAAAGTGGAAAGCATTCTTCCATGCTTTTAACTAGTCGCATTACTACAAATAAGTTAAACTAATGTTCTTAGTACACTGTAATAGGCATAACATTTATTACTCCACTACAATACAAAACTCACATTACTGGCAAACACTATCGCAAACTGTTCGCAATTAGAATACGATCAGCGGATGACGTATTAAAGCTCCTTCTGTTTCGTATTACACGAATAAATAATTACGCGTTTATTTAGTAATATTGCAGCTTCCAACATAACACAAGCATATAAATTTCATATTAACTTTATATTTATATCACTATATGATGTATAAATGTTGTCAGACGCCCTCCATAGCAAACGTGATTGTGTAACCTGTTTGGCGTGCAGTTTACTGCTAGATAATCTTGTTTAACTTGATTGTCAGAATGGGTGCCAGTTACATCAACCATCGAATTATATGTAAACCAGAGAAAATTTGGTAGTAGTGTGTGTTGTTTTAAATCAGAATTATTTTCTAATGCTTCATTATTTCCGATGATTGTTTAATCAAATGTGCTAGAATAATGTCTTGTATATTTGCTACAACGAATTCGCTTAACACTTGATACATTCTTTTCAGGGCCATAAACACTTTCGTACAAGTCAACATCCTTACCATTCTGTTTCAAGTGTTGTTGTAATACGACCTACTCAATTAAAACAATCTCGCTAAAAAATACTTATTATAAATGAGAAGATACCGTACGTGTTTCTCTCGGGATTCTTGAAGTATTCTCAAAAGTGAATATTTGCACTTTTGACAGATGTTTTCCCGATGTTCTCGATTATCTGTACACACGTCTTGTTCCCCCAGTAAATGAATTCCAGCAGGCAAGCCACAAAGGGACCTTTAAAGCAATAAGTAATCGAAATGTCTGTTTATATTTGAGCCTTGCTCTAATAAAACGGGGCTTAATGCATGTGCATTAAGTGTCGTCCCATATAACATTTCTTTTCTGACGAATAGTTCTATTGAAGACAGAGTACCTGGCAATCCCAACGTCCTTAAGCGTCTTTTTTAATTTCATACTTTCTATACTGATTGAGTAATTTGTGGCACAAGACAATTAAAAAGGTCAAAACCACCGTAAATTTGAAATCATAGTCACTTTGATTGTCCTTTTACTCTGAATTTTTTCTCGTCGTTATCACTTAGTATATATATTTTTTTATGAATGGAGACATTCACCGCACAGACACGTGACGGACAGATTAAACACATAGCCGTAAAGTTCTTTTGTTATATGCCCCAAAGCATAAGATATGTTTGAAACAACGTGTCTCAGAGTAAACTTCTGAATTTGGTTTCCACGAAACATTCGACATAGCTATAATGATGATCGATAGCAAATCGCTCACGTCAAATGTCACCACAATATACGATCGCAAACGGGTTTAATTTCCTAACAACGTCTTTCTCCGATTTCAATATCCAATCCACCTTGAACATATCAACACCATATTATGTTCTTGCAATAGACATTTGATCGGACCTTGTGTGGGATGATTACTCACATTTATATAGCAATTGTGTGACGCTGTTACAACTTAGAAACTCTTTTGCGGAAAGTTTGCTGTTTTTTGTGATAATCGTTTGAAAGATTATTGAGTGGCGTGTTCTGATTATATATTGGTTATTGATTGTAATTACTTGAGAATAACATTGCTTGTCTTCAAAATTGTTACACATAACTGCCCACGTAAGCCATTTATTTTCTTTACCAAGGTCTTTTAATAGTTGTTAGACGTGGCGATGTTAGACAAAATTAGTTCCAAGATCACATAAATCTGTTCAGGGTGATAATGCCTAACTTTTATACTGTGACTATGCATACTTAAAAAAAAAATAACATGTATTTTCATGAAATTCTTAAACGACTCATATTGTCCGTTACCTCTGACTTAAACATAGTATGTTATATATTTTTTCGAACGTTACAGTGAATCTCCAATCCAGCTGAATCCGGCAGAAGATATGTTAATTGAAATATGAATTACTAGTACTTGGTGGAATTGCACGCACTCGGCTATTCATTGACCGAACATCAATATAAAACAAGCATATTCGTTTCAAGACGGGTTATCTTCACAAAGAGACTCCAGCTGGATCAGTGTTTTTATTACGGCCTGATTTGCATTAATAACCAATGGAACGAACGCGTCCTGGCGACAATGCTTGGGCTACTTCAAATTTATCTTATTTTGGAAATAGTTGATGCTGATGCTTATATTGAGTAACTTTCTGTAAACTGTGCACGATACAATGCTTTATCTTTTATAAAGGTTATTCAAATCACTCAAGACAATGTCGAAGCAGTGGTTTTGTTGCTTAATGCAGCTGCCCTATTCTTGGTACTACAACGTAATATCATATTTGCTGAATATTATCTCTACGCGGCATACGAAATCAAAATATATGTAATATTTAAACAAACGAAATTAGGTAACTTTGCATTTATACTTGTCATTCAAAAAAATAATATGGAGGTGCTTGCGTTATTTATTCACATTTGAGGTTAAGCTTTAGGTGCTTTACAGTATAATATGAGTGAATACATACGCTATAAACAATTGAAGGCTTAATATTCGGAAGGTTATCTAGAAGTTCAGTCCTTTATAGTGTGGCGTACGTTTAACGCTTTGCTGTGTTGGGCCTGTGTAAGAACCTGATAAGTTTTAGCTGTAATTGACATATGTTTGGTATATGGTGTTTGTATATTCATACTATTTACATCTGTAAAGGTCTGAGACTACGTACGCGTTAACATATGCTCGTTGAATTTTGTTGTACTCGATTTGTTGTGACATGTACTCATTAATATGTAGCCTTTTTGAGCAATCGCTGTCGAATACTTCTAACCAAATTTTATAGTATACAGAGTAGAGAAACAATTAGTAACTTCATATGTAAGACAAGAATTTGTATATTTGTGATGTTTCAATGGAAACGTTATCTTTACTATCAAGCGTATAATAACATGATTTGGCCCATAACACTCTCCGAATGAGACAGTACTAAAATGTGGCAAAAGTCATACAATACTGAATACTTATTTAACAATCCAACTTTGCTCAGATATCACGAAGAATGTAAATCACTCTTTTCTTATTTTTTTAATATTACCGAAGTTCCAGACATAAGTATGAGTTGATAAACTACATGAAGTAGGTTGTGAAAATTAAAACTCTTTTTTAGTTAAAATGACACTTATTTAATCTGAGTTATTGCTTTTTTTATCGATGTTCTAAATAAACATTATTTTGGTACATGTAGTTCTACATCATAGAACCTTACCAAATCATATCCATTTCATTAAATATACCAGCGTTGGAATAATCCTCTTGCAATTTACATATGATTTCTCCTGTAGGACTAAGATCTGTAGGAGAGCTATTTCTGGTAATAGGTCTACACCAACTTATTGTCATAGATACTCTCTATGCAGCGTCTAAGTAGCAATTAATTTAAAAAAATACTACTGGCTGCAAAATAAAACAATAATATAGAGTATTTTTGTCATCTGTTTATCTTTTCCGATGTATCCTTTTTCGATCCTCATCACGAATTTGATAATAATTCACACTGTGATAAAGACACTCCTCCTTGCATATCATGTCCTTGAAGTTCGGGCAAGTCTTTAATAAATACTGTCACTATGTAGAGTTTTCCATCTTCTTTTAAACCATGTATATTAATAGTGTTTATAAGATTTAAGTTTGCCAAGTATTTGGCTGGGCTTGCAGCGGCTACAAACAGGTGGTCTCCAGTCAATGACTTTCGTATGCGTTGACTTATCGTGATGACACTTTTGATATATCAAGCTTGTATGAAGTGTTCGCTTTGGAGTGTATTCGGGGCATATTGGGTTAAGGACAAGGTGACTTTTGCTTAAATAAAACAATAAAAATAGTTCCTCAATAACTTAAGTTTGTATGGGGCTATTGTACTGAAATGTTGTGTGTAGTTAGCCAACATTAAGGCCTAGTGTGGGATTGCATTTTATGCAAGTTTGGTCATGGTAAAGGTCACTGTTTCTAAATACAGTAACGACATAAAAAAAAGATTTCGGTCAAAACTTTTATTTTGCATTGACAAATCTTGATAACACTTTGAGACCTAGATTGGAATTGTATATTGAGCATTGTTTTGGTCATAAGCATTGACCAATATTGCAGAAGCTTTGAATATAGCAAGATAGTATGGAGACTTGGGATTGTATTTCGGGCATGTCGGCTCAAGGTCAATGTCGCTGTTCCTACAGATATAAAAACAAGACATAAAAACAGTTTCCGCTCAATAGCTTTAGTTTGTTGGAGGTATTGTATTTAAATGTGTATGCATACTTCTCATATGTATACCTAGCTTGGAAGTTCATTAAGTGCCAATCGGCTAAGGT
This sequence comes from Dreissena rostriformis, assembly GCA_007657795.1. Taxonomy (NCBI): domain Eukaryota; kingdom Metazoa; phylum Mollusca; class Bivalvia; order Myida; family Dreissenidae; genus Dreissena; species Dreissena rostriformis. Next base: position 782,713 of record VMBQ01000211.1, read on the forward strand.
CAAGGTCAATATTACTTAAAACAGAAAAAAAAATGTGCATAATAGCTTAAATATGAATGGAGATATTGTGCTGAGATCTTTGTGTGAATGGAGCTTTCATGTATACCTAGCTTGTGATAGTATTTGGGACCAGTTAGGTCAAGATCAAGTAATTGTTTTTTAAAGTAGCAACACATTACCGGCCTTATAGCTTGATGGGATTGTTCTGAAATGTAATGTGTTGGTAGCTTATATGCAACCCTAGCATCGGATTGCATTATTATAAACATTATAAAAATAACATAAACGTCGAAAAACCCTGTTTCGTTGCATTACCATGTTACTTGTTTGTATGATAAAATAAAGCTTTGCTACGTTGTTATTACACTTCCATGGCTTTGCTGAGTTCGGAGTATTTAAGGTCGAATCTTCTATGTTATAATATATCGGTTCTGGCTACTGGTAAATTGTCTTTATTACATAAACAAATCACGGACTTGCATGTATTCTACAATAGTATACATTATTTACATAAGTGAGAGGAAATCTGATTATATCACGCTGACTCTTCGACGGTCTTCAGTTACAGAATTTTTACAATTCCGGTTGGTATCTTTACATTTCTGTTGACGCGAACTCACAAATTCGACAGAATGGCTTAACGACCAAAACTACCATTATAAATCGCTGAAGTGTCACGTTATATAAACAACATTGTGTTTGATTATAATTACGAGAGTGTTTCGTAAAGTTATCATGTAATTGTATTACGTTTTATTACAAATATTTTTACTGTACAAGTTTATTTTGCATGTTCGTATTATTTCTTAATTTATTTCACAGTAAATCATGATTCTAGCATGTGAGAAATATAGAATACAAGGTTTGTTCAATACAGTCAAATGAATTTATCCGTATTCGACATTTACCTGATATTCTATTTACACAATCATTTTTTGGAAACAATAAGGTTCTTGTTTGCAAAAAACAAACAAACAAGAAAACGGTTAAATTTACAGAAAACATGATAACCTTCAAATGACGTCATGACAACAAACAAGATGAGGCCATTGTTCCGCGCGTAACAGATGATTCTCTGCAATTCTGATATAAAGTTAAGATTACTCATCGGAGGTTTATTTCGACAATGCACAAGTAATGATAAGATAAACCTTATTACAGTACAAGGTGCTTTATTTCCTACACATGTCCGTCTGCCCATCCGTTCGACACATCACTAAAATACAAGACACTGAAAACAAAACACACAATATGAACACATTTTGTTTCACGGACTTGAACCGTTCATTGATTTGTCAACACTCAGTTGCCATCGTTAGTAGCTTTGCTATTAAACTATATTTAGTTTCATCCTTCAACAGTTAATGCTAGGCATAACGCATATTCTCATAAAAGCGAGAATTTACGTTTTAAACAAATGCTGATGAAAACACGGTAATTTATGTGTTTATTATTTAGCAACATATTCTTTTTTTTACACAACAGTTAAAAAACCTTAATACTAACATAAATCCTGATACAAAAATGATTTATACTTAATAAATATATATATGTCATACAGGATGAGATTTGATAACAGCAGTCAGCACGAGTTTCTTAAATATTAAATTCGTAAATAAGGCTTGAAACATGTTGTTGATATCGTCCATATACAACATGTCAAACAAAACCGATGTGCCCATTATACTTTATTATCTATACGTTTTTACCACCAACACTAGACAACTATGTGTTTTCATCTGAAAAAAAGGTATTTAGCTTTCTTTCTCTTAAATGAGAAAATTCAAATTGTCAGCATGCTTTACTGTGTTCCAGTCTAAACAATATTTCAAGATTACGCTCATGCACTAGATAATACCCACGTTCTGCAATCTTGTTTCAATGAAAGCATGGTAGCAAAGATGGTCCTAGGTCTAATTTTGTTAATAGTGTTTGCTTTGCTTTCCTGATAATTTCCCCGTGGAATGTTCTTGGCAATGCTCTTTACGTGCAAAAACAAGCATTAGATCGAGTGAACCCCTTGTTACCCTTCAGGAATAATGTCGACTCATTCAATTCTGATATTTGGACAGAATGTCTGGCACCAAAATCTACCATACTTAACACGTTGAAAGTAAAACAATTACATCGTATATTGTACAGGATTGATTGAATAATTAAATTGCTCTTCGCCTTACATAAAGGCCATTGATTTGTTCCATTTTATCACTATAACTAGAGTAAAATACAATAACTAAACTTACCATTACTTATTAAATGTTATATTCGCAGTCTTAACCTTTATTTCAGACTGTAACAATGATTTTAATAAATAATGATAGTAATAATAATAACGATAATACTTCTAATTATTATTTAATAGTTTTAATATTATTATACTTATTACTATTCTTATTATAAATATTACGATTATTATTATTACAATTATTTTTTATTAATTATTATTATTATTATTATTATTATTATTATTATTATTATTATTATTATTATTATTATTATTATTATTATTATTATTATTATTATTATTATTTTCAGTATTATTATCAGTATTATTATCAGTATTATTATCAGTATTATTATTATTAATGTATTATTATTATTATTATAATATATATCAAAGTCGATAAAAGAATAAGTCTCAGATTTCAGGTCATATAAATATTATATGTTCGTGTCTCACATAATTGGTCGATAAGGTGTATGGTACTAGAGATCCCTATATAAAATGAACATTAATTGTACTGACCCATACAAACACTTTGACATATATTAATTTTTACTGAGTTTACAGTACGTTGTTTTCTCCAAATGAAGAATATAACCTTTGCAAACACCAAGTATGCCAGTATTTGTTATCTTATCTGTCAGTTAAGTGCGATTCTTGCACAATTTATATGCTTACGGATGAAGTCAGTGTTTCAGTCCGTTAACAAGGTTTATTGAAAAACACAATAGCAAACCTTCTTCGTTCTTATAACGTCGATCATTTTGGTGGCGTAATAATTGCATCCTTTCTAGATCAGGCCCATTTGCAGCATGATTGGCTGTTTCCATCATCAAACTACAATCAGACATAACTTAATTTTGGAGTTTCTTGGTTACTTGGCGTAATGACCATTTTCTTATCGTTATCGAAGAGCAGCAAGGAACGGAAAATTACTTCCGTTTGGAACAGTGAGAGATAAGAGGTCTTATTTGGGAATATATTGGCGATCGCTGAAAGCATAAGGACAACTTTTGAAATCAGTTTTGACCCCTAATGATTTCCGGTGTTTCATATCGACATATTGCAACATACCAATAGTCCCGTCTTGCATATTACGGTAAAAAGTATATCCGTTAAAGGTATGCAGCCCTGCTTCCACTTACGATCTGATGAAATGTTTCATATCGGCTGATTATCAAATAATAAAGCATCAACTATTCAAGTTTCTTCTCAAGAACGCTGTTTCTAGAAAACTGTAATTTAGTTAGATACTTTATATACCCCTTTATTGTGGTACATTCAACAAATTGTTTTAAATTTTCTATTCATGAAAACATGTCACTAGAACGAAAATAAATATGTGTTATAAAGTACGGTATCATTATTGAGTGCAACACCAAGTTGTGTACGTTTGCAAATCACTTTTGTGTTTACCGCTAATGGTATTTGTTTAGTATTAGTGCGTGTATGTTGTCTCTTTTCATTCGGCATAAATATAAGAAGCGCAATGACATTCTTTTGGGAATCCCTTTCGTCAAAACTCAAACATCCATGCACGATCAAAACTGGATCGTTGACGTCAAAAATAAAACACCATTAACAATTGAACATTTATATTTGATTATAATCAGCGGCATGTTCATGTTTCAATACCCGCTGATCCGTTGTTCCAAACGTTTAGTTTTATAATGGACACTTGATCTGTATCGAACATGTGTGGGATGTTTGCTCACTTATATAGACCAATGTTAAAAGGCTAATAACCTTTCATTTACGCTGTGCCGGATGTTAGGCGATACTCGTGGTTCATTAAAGGGTAATTGGGTGACTTGGAATGGGCATGTATATTGAGTTAAAATAGTTGTATTACTTTGTTTATACAGAAATAAATTACCACATATCAATGCCTAGTCCGGCTATTAACGTCGATGGATACTTTTTGATAGAGTGATGTGGGTTACGAATACAGAGTGGAAAAGTAACCAATATATAACGTATGCAGTATACAATATCATATTGCAATATGCCGATGTAAAATCGTGTGCCTTAATACGTTCAAATATAATATGATAACTTTAAAAAAAATTGTATTGTTTCAAAATGCAGTGTTGTTGTTTTTTTATCCAGGGGAAAATGTGCGTTTATTGAAGTATGATATCGTTTTGTGCGGAAGCTTCCTGAATCAATACACGCAATCGGATATTGATAACTTAAATAAGGTCTTAAATCTAAAATAAACAATATTTCCTCAAACCATTTAACCGTTCCTAAGATACTCCGACGCAATTATAGATCGGTGCCACTATCGTGCTCTGAATATGCATTAACAACAAAAAAGAGAAAGAAGACAGAGTTTTGTAGAAAAACTTGCTTGCTGTATTAGCATGAATGCTGTGCATACAACAAATACATATAATTCTCGAAAATGTTGTTAATGCTTGAGCTATACAATGCCCTTTTTGAACGATATCATGCACGTGGGCTTATATTGTGTTATTGCAATTAAGAATACTCTTGTTCATCTGAAGAACAATAAACAATGAATTATAAGTGTTGTTGTTAAATGCTTATGCATAGTGTTTGGTATTTTTTATTTGCGTTTGATATTAAATCAGCCTCTCTGTTCACGCTGTGTTTACAGCTTTGCAAATAACCTATTTTGGATTGTTTTATTTATTTCCATTTAAATTGAAATGCATGAAGTACTACACATTTTAAGCGGTTATGAAATAAATTAGCTCACTGTAGTAAATATTAATAGGATTGTGTTTATAAAATTGTCGACCAAATCAATGTTGGTTAAATATTTTTTTAATAATTATTTATTATAAATTATCGTACTTTTTTCATTTTGAAGTAACGCAGAAAAATATTGAAACAAAAACTGAAGTGAAGACTTCGTTTTAGAATAGTTGTTTCATTTGAGTCGTTTGATTTCAGACGAGTTTGAACGAATTTGCTGGGTGTAACTCTTGTTGCGTGCTGGAATAGCTCAGTAACTTATCTGTGCGTGCCCCGTTATGCGGTCTATTGGACATTACCCTGTGCCAGATCAATACAATAATGAAGTTCTAATTCCGTGCTATTGTCGGATGTTTATGACTCCATATCATGCCATTCACCAAAACTCAGAAGATGAGTTGTTTCTAATTATTTTAAAGCAGCAAAGGCTTAATCGTAACAGCCCGAATGAAAATAAATGTGCAGGATCCTTAAGTGGTTTGAACACACCAGTGTTCTTATTAAAGCTAGAGAAAATTAAAACCAATTAATGTTCCATTGTCGGATACATGTGCATATTGTTTAGCGGTGTTTCTTATTTTGCTGACGTTATATTGTGTAATGAAAAACAACAAACGAATGTGAAAACACCAGGTTTGTTATCATATTTTTTTAGAAATACCGTGAAGTCAAAAACAAGCTAGTAGTAGTAGTTTTATTTTGGCACTGATACACAAATCATGGTAAGATACAGACAAATAGATACATACTAACAAACTAATACATACTAATGAAAGACTAGTTAAGTAAAACATGGCACAATATAACAAATATAATTTCAAATAAATAAATATTACCATGAAATGCCAACCATTACAAGGAATAACACAAAAAGCGAAAATGATTTCACTTATGTCAATTGTGGTCCCATATATTTTGGCAGCCTGACACAGAAAGTCACGTTACTTGTATCAATGGTAATTTATATCGTGTAAGCACAGAAATACTAGTTCAGTTAGGAATGCTTAATGAGATCACATAATATATATCACATGTTTATGAGTATCACATTTAATACATTAGCTGTTAAAAGGTATGTGAGGGTAACGGTAAAGTCTTAAATAATAAGATTGTGTTTTGCATAATGATCTTCCATAAGTAATGTAAGTTTATTTTTTGTTCACAATTTATAAAAAAAAAAACGATAAAACCAGACTAAGCAGCTTGGCAATATATCTAATAAATCTTATGTATGGCTGCTTTGAACACATGGCGCGTATGTAGAAGGAACATCATCTGAGCCGCGTCATGTGAAAATGGATCTTATACCATATGCGACCAGCGAAGCTCTAGCCCAACCTGCGCTGCGCAATCGCGCAGACTGGTCATGAGCTAATCTGTCCTGGAACGAGACCACAAACCTTGCGTGACTTAATAGCGGAAAGAGAAGCTCTTGACCAGACCGTGCGATTGGTCTGGAGCTACGCTTGTCGCACATGGAATAAGGCCCATTTTTGCATGATGCTATCTTATTAATATGTGTAAATTATATCTTATCGTATTCCGCATGTGCCGTTTTTTTAAAGGAAAAACTTAAGAATATCAGCCTTCGGTTATTGTCAAAGAATTACGTGGGCATTTACCAAATGCAAGGCAAGACATTAAATACATTTTACTTGATATTTTTTTTTACCTGTGTGCATTTGATTACTTTAAAGCTGTTTGTAAGCCGCTATATGATTCTTACATTTTAGCAATCTTGAAATGAAATGCCAGGTATGTTCAAACGCAGTCCGACCCTCATAAATGTTCTTCAAATATCGATATAACTTGTTTATTATTGATCCAGGTTGAAGTTTCTAATTTTTCTGATAGACCAATTTGTTTTGAGCAGACTAAGAAACAAATAAAACTATAGAAACAAACGGTGGCAAACTAATATAAATAACGCAGATCTTCCTTTTCACCAGCTAGAGAAACATTTTATCATCGCTTTTATGTCATTTATTTACGAATAGAGCGTTGAGAGAGGGAAAAACACAAGAAATACATACAAATGGATATAATTAGGTTCCCCGCTTAGGAAACAGCATTGGCAGAAATAAATTCACACATTTATCTTTGTTAACTTGAATTAGAATATGTTTTAGGTACGCAGGACTTGTTCGCATTATGACAAATCTGACAATTTGTAAAAGAATATCTTTATTTTGTTGCTATAATTATTTAACAGAATTCCAAATATTTCAGTTGTTTTAGTTTATTTATTGAATTACATTGAAACAAACGAAAACCAATGAACAAGTCCCTTTAAAGTACTGATTTCATTTCATGTTGCATAGAAATAATGCCGAGTTATTTCCATATTAAGAACTGTCATCGTCATTCAGAACACAGACTTGTCTATGTAGGTGTACCAAAAAGCCTTCCTAGAAAACTTTAAGGAAAACAGCTGAAAACCATAGTTATAATTTTAAAAGTACATTTTGTTTGTGTTTAATCCCTCAAACATGTCTCATCTCCTCTCCTGTAAAGTTAGGCATTCCTCGTGTATTGTAACACTCGGAGTAATGGATTTCATTTAAGCCAAAATTACATTGCATTAAGAATAAAATTTAAAATATACTTATATTTCAATAACCATGACATGTTTGAAGCCAATGATTTATCTTCAGACACGCTTATTTATTTGTTTGCACTCACGATCCAGATTACATTGTTTCACATTAACCAACCATAACTCAACTTGAATAGAAATAAATGTTCACTGATTTGTATGTAATGCTGGGTACAATAGAATGCATTAACATTCCGCAAACATTAGCAAGACAAAAAAAGTCTGTGCTATTTATGTACGCTTCATGGCAAACCTTTGTCCTCTGGTATTGTTTTGATGTATTACTGTCATCTGTATTATCTTTTTTATCTGTTATTTCATAACCCAGTTTAATTAAATAATGATATTAAGTAAACAGAAGTCTTGGGTCATTCTTGAAAAACGGAAGTATTAAGCTTTATTTCTTTAAATGATTGATTGAACGTTAAATTCTAAAACATAAATTGATTCCAAGTGCAAATAAGTGCTCCCATCTTTCTCAATATCAATCTGTTTTAATCGCCACACGTTAAACAGATCGAAAGGTGGGAATGAATTATGGTTCTATAAAAATAAAACCATGCCATTAACGACATGTTGAACGAGGAACGAGTTGATATCGACGGTTTGAGTTGTTGGTTTATTGATGCCAAAGTTAGCTCGCCGATTCATCGTGTTGCACTCTTAATAGTCCACGGACATCAATAAAAGTACTAGTTTTTTCTCATGTGAGGATGGAAAAATAATTGCCACGTTTATCATCGAAAGAAAATACGATAATAGTACATGTACTTTACTTTCAGTAAACCAGTGGTGCTCTAACATTCATAGACTCAACTCTTCCAAACCCGTTACGCAAAATTTTGCTATTTCATTTTGGTGTTATTTGTCTCTTGGCTATTTTATTCAAATGCTATTTGTCTCTTCTGATCTGACATGGTCTGATGTGTGATGCTTTAAAAAATTATGTCAGGTTATCCGTTTCCTTGTTTCTGTTCTTCAGAAAGCAAGATGCTTTGCCATTATACTTCAGATACAGGTACACTGTTCACAGCATAGTCCTTCATACTGCAACACTTGTTTTGCACTGAAAAGAATGTCTTCCTGTTTTTCATGTTAGTCTTGAACAAAATGGACAAAATATGTAATACAGAGTTGCTCAACACATAAGGACCTACGATTTCTGAGCAAAACTGTGTTATAACGAATGAATGTACGTTTAGTATAAACACGATGAATTGACTGAAATACAAAATGATATCACTAAAACATTGTGCAATGTTATACTTTTGTTTTATGTCCATATGGTATGCACGAACATTTCGAATGTGTGTACTATGGCTTATATTGAGTGTGCATCTTACGTTGTTGATTTAATGATTCGTTCAAATAGCGTTTTTCTTAAATAAAGTGTGCAGAACAGTGTATTGGAGAGGGATTTTTTTGTACGCATACTTAATTTAACTGGATTTGTTGGTGTTATACGACCTTTTTTTTCAAAAATTAATTTCAATTATGCCTTTTATATATACTATAAGGACGTCATGCGTTAACCTGTAACATGTTCTGCTCCTAACACACGTATTGTGTGTTGAGAGGATAATAAATAATGATTAAAGCTTGTTTATTTTGAGATGCGATGTTCTTAGCAGACGTATCCTAATTCTGTAAAGGTATACCGTTCTCTTATACTTGGCGCGTGTCTGTTTGATCTGATATTTAGAGCTTGTTTTTATTCAGTAACACACATTTGTTATTATCTTGCTCGTGTTTTAAGTCCATTTTCATTGGAACAAGGGCACGCACATTACACATTTATTAAAGAGATCGCATCACAGCAGATCACTACATCCAGAAGAAAGAATAACATCCGCATGATTTGACAAATTTTGCTGAAAGTTAAAACTAACTGATCCTTTTTACTAGTCGCATTGTTAAAAATCAGTTAAACTCATAAACTTTGAACACTGTTATAGACATAACATGTATACTCCACTGTAACAATCAAATCAAATGACAGACAAATAATCGTCAAAACCGTTCGCAATTTAATACTATCAGCTGATTACGCATTAAAGCTCCTTCTGCTTTTTACAACACGAACTATTAAGAATTGCGCGTTTAATTAGTAATATGACAAGTTCTAACACAACATTATCATATTAATTTCACATGTTTTTAATTGTTATATCATCATATGGTGTATGGATTCCTGGCAGACGCCCTCCATAACATTAGTTGTGAAACCAGTCTCTTTGGCATATAGTGGTTTGACTGCTAGATAATCTTCAATTGATTGTCAGAACGATTGCCAGTCGCATTAACCATCCGATTCTCTGTAAACCAGGGGACATATGGCATAATTTTCTGTTATTTTGTACGTTTTCAGTGACGCGGCTCCAACGTTGGTATTTTTTTTTCTTATACTGTAGCTCATCGCCTGTTTGCACATCGTTGAAGGTTTCTTTATCAAAAGTAATTTATCCTTACATTGTTTTATTAACGATATCATAAATCCAAATCTGTTTGTAATGAACTGCGATGTGTTTATTGTGAAGTAGATAGAACTTCATCTTCAACTGTACATAAACGCGATACGTCTTCATGCGTTTTTATACAAAAAAGCATATTGACGTAATAACCAATACACATCAACGGATTACACAAATACAAAATAAGAAGTGTCATTGCCTGAATATTGGTGACACGAAGGTCAAGTGATCTTTCGCCGAGATGTGACTTAATTGGCTAAACTTTGTCTGTTTTTGCTTTAAACTTTTGAACGTCTTATGAAACTCTTAGCTAGGTCAATTGCACAATTTCGAGAAAGCGCACTTGTGTGTTGTTCTCGTAAATTAGGAGTTTCGTAGGTACGTTTGATCTCTTATCCTCTCGTAAAAAACGTTGTCTGTCTCCTGACGGTAATTTCCATTTTGTAATAGTGGTTATTTTGTGAGCCGACGAGCAACATAAAACAGTTAATTACTACCGTGTGGCAAATTGCGCTTTAAGATGCCTTATTAGGGAATAAAAAAGACGATTGCTTAAAGCATTTGGACACATAGAAACCGTTGTATTGCACATTTATTGATTTCCGGTTACCGCATCGAAACATTGCAACACACGAAAAGTCCCTTTGGACTGGCTAGCGATATTCCTAACTGTTAATATATAATCATAACCTTTCATATAATGACCTATAGCGAAATGATGAATTTATTAAATTCAAAGCTTATGAAGATTAAATAATTTTTCACAGCACACAACAATGTCTGTGTATGTTGATTGTCTATGGTGCATGTAAAATATAACTTTATATTTGCGTCTTATTCTTATCAAATGCGTTCGGAAAAATCATTGCATAGTTTAAATTATTCCTAATTTTCAAAACTGTTAAACGAGCCGATTTGGCAAATGGGCTCTTTCTATTGTGTCTCTCCTATACATTGGTTCTTGAGGAAAACCACAATAGATGCTGTTTTTTTTTGTTAGCTACATGTATGTCTCATAATGTCGCACATCGTTATGAGCATTTGTAACTTAGGCATAAGCGTCTGTGAGCATTCGACCATCAACACTTTGCACGTTTGTACACTCCTTGCCATTTTTTAAATTGTTTACGTTTACTTCATGACGATCAAGTGTTGTTTTATAGTCTTCATCATAATATAAAGACAAAGATTAACCAAATGTGCTAGAATAATGTCTTGTATGTTTATGTAATATTTGCTTCAAATAATTCGCTTTACACTTGATACATTCTTTTCAGTGACATTACACTTTTCGTTCAAGTCAACATCCTTACCATTCTGTTTCAAGTGTTGTTTCAATACGACTTACTCAAGTTAAGAACTCTCGCTAAAAATAATACCGATTATAAATAAGCAATACCGTACGTGTTGCTCTTGGTATTCTTAAAGTATTCTCAGAAGTGAATGTTTGCACTATTGGCAGATGTTTTCCCGATAATCTGTACAAACTTCTTGTTACCCCAGTAAAATTATTCAGGTTAGTAAGACACACATGGAGCTTTTAAGCAATTAGTAATCGAAATGTTTTTATTTGAGCCTTGCTCTCGGAAAACGGGGCATGTGCGCAAAGTGTCGTCCCAGATAACAGGTCTTTTCTGAAGAAATAGTTCTATTGAAGACAGAGTACCTTGCAATCCCAAAGTCCTTCGGTGTCATTTTTTAATACTTTCTATACTAATACAGTACATTTTGAAATCATAGTCATTTGACGGTCATTTCTGCATTGTCTCTGATTGTCAGCTATAAGTGAATGCAATTTCTTATGAATCCTTTCAAAATGAATGTAGACGTTCTCCGCAAAAACACGTAATGGATAGTCAGACAGACAGACACATAACCATATGATTCGAATGATATTTGCCCCAAAACATAACATATTTCTGCAACCACGTGTCGCATTGTAAACTTTTGAACCAGGTTTTGAAACGAAATTCGACATAGCTATAATTATCTCTCATGTCAAGAGTCACTTTAATTTACGATCGTAAATTGATTTTAATTTCTAAGCAACTTCTTTCTCCGGTTTCAATTTCCGCTCCACACTGAACATATTCAACACAATATAAGGTTCTTGCTATAGACATTTGAGCGGACCCTGTGTGGGATGTTTACTTACATTTATAGAGCAATTCTATGACGCTGTTACCACTCATAAACTTTTTTTCCGGATAGTGTGCGGAATTGTGGCAATTGTTTAAAAGATCATTTAGTCGCGTGGTGGGATCATTAATGGGTTATTGATTGTGAATATTTGTTTATTACATTTAATGTCTTCAAAAATAATAAACATAACTGCTCACGTAAGCCATGTCTTTTATTTACCAAGGTCTTTTAATAGTTTTTTGACGTTGAGGTGTTAGACAAAACTAGTTCCAGGATAAAATATTTCTTTGCAAGGTTATAGTGACTAACTTTTATACTGTGACTATGCATACCTCATGCTAAAACCAATAACCTGCATTCTCATGAAATTATTAAACGACTCTTATGTTCCCTGACCTCTTATTCAAGAGGACAGATGACAGAAACTGACATTGGTATGAGCACTTTGTACAGATACATTGTTAAGATCAAAGAGGCTGGTTTAGGAAAACCGCCATGATTTCAGTGAAATATTTTTAACAACAACGAACAATCAAACAAACAAACTAATGAAGAAAGATATTGTATGTTTCAACACGACTTCACGTAACGATCTCCACTGATCCGGATACTTGGCTATTCTGCATTACTTCTGCTGATGATAACGCCGCTCATACATGTTGTGTTGTGCATTGACACGTTAAATAGACAATATCAACTATCACAATATACATCAATAATACTAAGTAGTATATTGTTTCACACGTTTCAGCGATTTTCCAATGCAACTGAATCCACCAAAAATATATTGATTTAAATACGATCGAATATTGATACCGCGGAATCTGATGTTATGGCACGCAATGGGCTATTTATTAAAAGCCATCAAATTGAATATAAAAACAAGCATATTAGTTTCAAGCGCGTATACCGAAACAAAGTGACTCCGATGCATAGCTGGATCAGTGCTATTATATTCCGCCCTGCATTTTCAAAATTACAAATGGAACGTTATTACTGTATAAATAAACGGTTGAGTTGAGTTGGCTTGGCATAATGGTAATTTATATCATTTGGGAAAATGCTTCTGTTGTTAATTATATTGCGCTACACACTGCGAATTGTGCACGATATCATGCTCCTGTCTTTCGTTACTGTTATTAAAATACCTCAGGACGACGCACATACATCGATGAAGATAAAGCGGTTTTGTTGGTTTATGCATCTCTATGTCCTTTGCTTGGTGCTACAATGTAATATCATATGTGCTGTCCTTGCTACAGTTTATTGCTGATCGTCCAAACTATATGTAGCGTCCGCAACGCATAAACTTATATCACATATGCGTGTGACCACATAAAATGACAGGCTTTTGCACGTGTGTAATGGTATAAATTTGCATATATATCACTGAACAATATTTTAGCCAACAGGGGTGTATCGTAGTCAACAAAAAAATAATGCTATGCATCTCTTAGTTATTCATTTGGTGACGGATCGGTAGTTACCTCTACTACTAATACCCGTAATGCCAACACTTAAAACAACAGCAGCTTTGCAAATCAGAAACGGACAAGTATTTTTAATGCTAAATCATATGTACTATTCAAACACAAGAAATTAAGTTAATTTACATTAATGCTTAAATAAAAAAATGAATTTGGGGATGCTTGCGTTTTTTATTTCACTAGTTTCTGAAGTTACTCTTCAGATGCTTCACGTTATAATTTTTATATTTTTCAATTATAAGTCTTACCCGTCGCGAATGTTAAAATGCGCAATTGTTGTATAACCATATTTATCATACTTCTACAACGACTCACAAACAAGACTTTTTTTTGATAACAGTTTGCATTTACATGGAAATATTACGTTTGTGTCTCACATCATTGTTCGATAAGGTGTACATGGTGCTAGTGTTCCACACATAAAATGAGTATAAATTGTAGCAACCCACACCAACACTACGGAACATATTTGTTTCAGTTACATTACATTGTTTCTTATTATGATGCATATAACCTTTGCAAACACCGTATATAGGTACATTTTGTCTTTTCTGTCAGTTTGGTGTGATTTTAGTACTATGGATAGTCTAAATGATCAAATCAGTGTTCAGTCCGAAAAATACAATAGAAACTGCTTGGTTCTTTTAACGTCGATCATTTGGATGGCATAAACATTGCATTCTTTCAAGAACAGGCCCATTTGAAACAATATTGGCTGTTTTTCTCTTACAACTGCAATCAGAAATACATTTATTTTGAAGTTTCTTGGTTACTTACAGTACTTTCCATTTGTATTGTTATTTGATGTGCTGAACAGCAGCAAGGAATGGAGAATGACTACAGTGTGGCAAACTGAACGATAAAAGGTATAATTTGGGAATAAATTTGCGATTGCTGAAAGCAAAAGGACAACTTTACAAGTTAGTTACGCCCTCTATTGAGTACCAGTGTTTCATATCGACACATTTCAACAGACGAATAGTCCCGTATGGCATATTACAATTAATAATTTATCCGTTATAGTTTTGCATTCTTGATTCCACTTAAATTGTTAATTATTATTTGATGTTAGCTTTTTATCAAACAATGAAGCCTCAAATATTCAAGTTTACGACGTCATAACGGAATTTGTGTACAAGCATTTTAATCATAAATTATAACACTGAAATCGGAGGAAATTTGTAATTTACCTGGTTACTTTATTTACCCTTTTATGGTGGTATATTTCAAACATTGTTTTAAATTTCCAATTCAGGAAAACATGTAATAAAAACCAAAATAAATATTATGTACGACGGTATAATCATGGAGTGTAACAGCTTAACAAACTATTTTGTTTACACACTTATGCTATTTCTTTAGAAAACAAGGGTTATTATGCTGTTATATTGGGGAAGGCTTTCGTCAACACTCAAAAATCCATGCACGATCGAAAATGAATCGCTGACGTAGCAACTTAAACTCCAAACACGATCGAAAATTGATATTTTCTAATCAGCGGCTTTCTCCGGTTTCAATATCCGCTGATAAGTTGTTACAAACGTAAGGTTTCATAGTGGACATTTGATCTGTATTGACAATGTGTGGGATGTTTGCTCACTTATATAGACTAATGTTAAAGGGCTATAACCTTTCATTTATAAATGGATATAAGGCGATAATCGTGATTCAATTAAACGGCAATTGGTTGATTTTGCGGGAATGAGCATGTTTATTGAGTTTTAATAGTTTTAGTTAATCATATATAACGTATGCAGTATACTATATCATATTGCATTCTGCTGATGTGCGTTACAAATTTCAAATATAACATAAAAAAATCAATAAAAATTGTTTTAGTTCAAAACAGAATGTATTTTTTTTTCATTATATAATAACATGTTTTGAGGCTTGTGACGACTGCCTGTCATGCAATAAAGATATGAACGAATTTGTATCGATAATGTAATATGATTATAGGGGAAAAACTCCTCATTTTTAAACAGTTGTATTTTACAAATACATTATAAATAATTAACTTGTTCGTTGATTTTGAATAAAGGCAGTTAACTGTTCAAACAATATATGATAGATAAAACAATCACTTGATTTTACTTCAGATATAAACATATCTTATATTTACAAGCCATGTATATTATTTGTTTTAAAGTAATAAAACATTAATATAATTTCATCGCAATTTTAATTATGATGAAGATGTATCAAATACAAACCATGTGTCAACCTTAAAAGTGAAGACTCGGTTCTAGAAGTGAGATATATTAAGACAAGTTTGAACAAATTTGCGGGGTGTTAAACTTGCTGCATGCTGGTGGCTTGACAACAGATCAGTAATTTATCTCTGCTTGCCCCATAATGCGGTCTATTAGACATTACCCTGTGCCGGATCAATACACAAATGACGTTCTAATTTCGTGTAATTGTTAGATGTTTATTACTCAATGTGATGTCATTCGCCACTACACGGATTATTTTTTTTAATCACGTTAACGCATCCAAGGTTTACTCGAAATGGAGCCCATACACCAAGCACGTTCTCAGACAGTTCGACCACGTTCTGAAGAAAACGCAGAACGGGATGTGAACTTGCTTGAACGTGTAGTTTTGGTCAGAAAAAAATCTACAATATGATTGAATGACGTTCATACACAGTTGGCGCTACGTGCAGCTCGTTCCTATCCCGTCCTAGTCCGTCTTTATCCAGTTCAAATCGGGTCAATTCTTTCATTTTCCCGGTTGGTATACCGTTTCCAGTCAGACCGAGCCCGCCCTCAGCCAGTTCGATCACGTTAGTACGCAGTTTTTCTTTATTCGTAGTGCAGTGGTAACTCGTTCAAAGGCAGTTCTCACTACGTCCGACTACGTTCTTAGTACGTTCAGCCACTTTCTGGACGGCGATTATAAAACCGATTACGTTCCTGCCAGTTCTCATTTATGTTTCACGCTTTGAGCCGACCAGACGTACATTTTTAATGTCTCCAATAAATAATTCCGCCAAAATGGCAGTGCGCTAAAGGCTGCCGCAATTAAAAAAAACACACACAAATCAATATCTTTACTGAAAAACGTCAAGAAAATGCAGAAGACATTGATTGAAAATCCTGGGTCTGCCAAAACTAAAATTAAAAGGGAGCGCGCTGTGTCTCCGGTAGCTTCAGATGATGGATCTGCGTCCAGGTCGGGTACTCAAATATCTAGACTAGAAACGGACTCGATCGGTGTGGCATCGTACAGGTAATTTCGGTCCGATCGCACTACGTTCTGTCACGTTCCTAACTCGACCTTGGTACGACCTATCCGTTCTTAGTACGTCCATTCAGTTTCCAGTACGTTGTTACTACGTCAAATTGTAGAAAAGGGATGATCGGAAGAAAATTTTGAGTAGGCTCAAAGTTCTGAAACACCTCTCCCGTTCAACCCCGTTATAGGCCGTCCACAAAATTCGAAGACAGTTCGTAACACGTTGCTACTACGATCACTCCGTTCTCACACAGTTCGAGCCCGTTGAGTCACATTTTTCAGAACGTACTTCGAACGGAGTCGGTGTATCGGGGGTATAACAGCCTGGATGATAATACATTTGCCAGATCCTTAAATGTTTTGAACCCTTTAATATTTTCATCGAAGCTCGAGAACATTCATACCAGTTATATCATTTAATTATCCTATCCGGGATCATATGGTTTAGTGTTGTGTTTTTAGTTTGCTGTCGTAATATTTTGAAACAAAAATAATAATTATTATAAAAATATTGTGAAATCACCAGTTTTGTTATAATTCTTTAGGAGAAATGCCGTGAATAAAGTCAAATATAAGATGTTGAAAGATATGTGAGAGTAAGGTTCTATTCTTTCACAAATAATACGATTGTGTTATATCTTCCATAAGTATTTTATAAACAAACTTAAGCATAAATTAACACTAAAAGGGTAGTTAATACAAGTTTACATTTTGTTCACGGTTTATAATAAAACAATGATAAAACCAGGTAACTAGGCAGCTTGGGAATATATACAATACATGTCATGTATGGCTGCTCTGAACACACGTAAGAAGGGCACGTATGCAGAAAAAACATCATCTGAGCCGCCTCATGCGAAAATGGGCCTTATACATATGTCGCCAGCGTAGCTGTAGCCCATCCTGCGCAATCTCATTACAGGGGAGCACAGGCTTGTCTGGAGCTACGCTTGTCTAATATGTGTCATTATGTCAATTTTCGCATGACGCGGGTCATATTCGTTGTTTTTAATTATATCTTATCGTACTCGACATGTACCTTATTTGACAAGGAAAGACTTAACAATGAAAACCCCTGGTTATTGTCTAATGTACATTTACATTCTGCATGACACACGTGTTTGTAATTTTCCTAATTTCGTGTGCCAAACACTATGGCAACATGTATCTAAGAACCATGTTGTTAGCTGTTAAATGCACTTGTTTGCCAGCTAATATAGGGCAAGGCTTCTGTTTTCTGTTTGAACATAAGCTAGTAAGAATATCAATTGCAAAAGTAGACTTTTATAACTCATTGATTTGATAAATGTTGTCTGAAACTTTAAATAAAATATACTACTTATTGATATGATGAGTTGAAATAACTAATGTATTGAGGAGACAGTTCATTTCTTTCATTTTTTAAACATATTACTCAATCATATCGCAACTTTCTAGTTCGATGGGCGCTTCGAAGAGGTTAAGTTAATGCATGATGCAAGCGTTTCATTTCCAAATGTAATTTGCTCTATTTGAAGTTGTCCAAAAAGTGCAATTGCGTCTTGCGCATATTTTTGTTATATTCTGCTCTAAACTTATTCTCTGTTAGGTAAGATTTTGAATTCACCCATCATGTAACAGTTGCTTTATCTTTTAGAATCACCGTGATTCAATAGAATATTATGTATAAGTATTATTTAGGGATATGGGATTTGATCACAGAGTTTGACATAATGTTGATGTTAGGTAAACAGTGGTCTTCCATCATTCTTTAAACACTTAAATCTTAAGATTTATTTCTGAAAAGGTACAGCATGAAGACTTTATTGATTAAACGTCAATATTTGAAACATAAATTGATTTGAATTAATCTTGTTCCAAGTGCAAATAGTTGTTCCAACTTGGTTATACCAATCTGTTAGAACCGCAAACGTTCATTAGCTCGAAAGTTGGGATGAATAATTGTTCTATAACAATAAAACCATACCATTAGCGACATTTTGAACGAGGGAACTAGGTTCATAACGCAGGTTATAGTTGTTTGCTTTTTGATTCCAAACGGAGCTGACTGATCCATTGTGTTGCAATCTAAATAGTCCACGGACATCAATGAACGTACCACTTGTTATCATGCACAATAATTAATTGCACGTTCATCTGCAAAAGGAACACGATAAGGGTATTTTCATTTCAACCAAATAGCGGTAGTCTAACATTCATTGAACCATCTCTTCCAAAACCGTTACGCAAGTTTTGGCTATTTCATTCAGATGTGGTTTGTCTCTTATGATTGATATGATCTGATGTGATGCCTTAAACAAATTTTTTAGGTACCTTGTGTCTTTGTTTTCGTTCTTCAGGAAGCATGATGTAGTAACCATTGTTCTTCAAATGTCAACTATTAACATCATCATCCTACACACTGCAACAATTGTTTCGCACTACAAAAATAACGTCTACCTGTTTCTCGTATTAGCCTTGAACATGTTGGACAAAGAAGTATGTAATAAAAAGTATATACACGCAAAAGTATGTAAGAATTCTGACGAAAATGATGTTCCAACGAATGTCTGCACGTTTATTTTAACCACGATAAATTAATTGAAATACAATGTGATAACGCGTACCCATTCTTTAATGTTGTATTATCTTTTAATATCCATATGGGACGTGTGAACATTTCCTTTGTGTGTGGTATGGCTTATGTTGAGTGTGTATCTCACGTTGTGGATTTAATGATTCGTTAGAATTTTTCTGTTCGTGGCGTTGTTTCACGTTACTAGATAGTGATTTTCGAATTTGACGAATACTTAATTCATTAAGATGGTTTCGTGTCACAGGGTATATTTCACAAACATTTACTTCAATTATGCCTTGTAAATGAAACAAAAGGACGTCGTGCTTTCAGCTGTAACATGTCTCTAACACGTAGTGCAATTGTTTTCGATCAAATGCATTAACGGATTACTGTAGTGGAGGTAATAAATAAGGATTAACGCTTGTTTATTTTGAGGAGCTATCTTCATACCAGACGAATTGTGTGTGGGTAAAATTGTTCTCTTATTCTTGGCGCTTGTCTGCTCGATCTGATATTTACCGCCTGCTTATTTAGTGAACAAATGTTTTATTATCTAGCCCTTGTTATTAGACCATTCCCATAGAAACAAGGACCCGTACATTACAAAATTATTAAAATGGTTCGATCCCCACTGTGGGGGCGTACTTTAAATCTCACCAAAGGACACCATGTACTGATTCTACCCAGTATACATGCAATCCAGCTTAAATAAATAGGTTTAAAACTAATCAAAGTCAGTTCACCAAATTTCGACTAGTCGCATTAATACAAATAATGTCAAAATAATGTTCTTAGAACACTGTTATAGGCATAACAGTTATTACTCCACTACAACACGCAACTCACATTACTGAGAAACAATATCGCAAACTCTTCGCAATTGGAATGCAAATCATGCGTTGCTGTCTAATTCTATCAGCTAATGACGTATTTAGGTTCCTTCTGTTTCTAACTACACGAAACTTAAGATTTACGTTTATTTAGTTAAATGGCAGTTTAAAACATTACAAAATCATATTTATTTCATACTAATTGTGTTGGTATATCACCATATGGTGTATGGAATGTTGCCAGACGCCATCCATAACATAAGTTATCTGTTCTCTGTTTGGCATGAACTTAGTTTACTGCTAGATGATCTTGTTTAAATTGATTGTCAGACTGGGTTCCAGTCGCATTAACCATCTTATTATCTGTGAACCAGAGAACATAAGGCAGCAGACTTAGTAATGTTGTTGTATATATACGGACAAACGTGTGGCCATTATATATTGGCTTGAAAAAAACAATTTAAATTATACGCGGCTTAAATGATTTTGTTTTATTCTCCTTTTTGCAAATCGTTACAGTTTTCGTTATCAGAAGTAATGAATACTGACGGTGACCTTTCGCCGTGATGTGTCTTAATGCTTTGAACTTTCGAACTTCTTGTTCAACTCCAAACTACGTAAATTGCACAATTGCGAGAAAGGAAACTTGTGTGCTGTTCTCGTAAATTGAGGGGTTTGTTCCTGTACATTTTATCTCACAGACTTTCGTTAAAAAACGGTGTCTGTCTCTTGACGGTGATTTCCATATTGCATTGGTGTTCTTTGGTTAGCCGATGAGCAAAATAAAACGGTACATTACTTCCGTGTTGCAAATTGCGCTTTAAGAGGCCTAATTTAGGAACAAAAGAGACGATTGTTGAAAGCATGTTGACACCCTGAAGCCATTACTTGCAGCTTAATTTATTTCCGGATTACCGTGTCGACACATTGCAACAGACAGAAAGTCCCTTCGGACTCATAATTGCCAGCGATATTCTATACTTTGAGCGGCCAGAATCATCACTTTTTTGATTTATTAAAAAAACAAACTTATGATGATTATATTATTGTTCACATCACAAAAAAAGACATTTTTGTGCATGTCGAGTGTCGGTGGTACATATGCAATATAACTTTATAAATGCGTCTTATTTTTATCAAATGCATTCGAAAGATTAATAGCATATGTTTACATTATGTCTGTTTGGTTATGTACAGGGAGTTTCCAAACCTGTTACACGTGCCGATTGGCAAATGGGCTCTTCCTTTTGTGTCTCTCGTATACATAGGTTCTTGAGGAAACCCACAATCGAGTCCGTTTTCTCGTAAACTATGCCTCATAAAGTAGCACATCGTTGTGAGCATTTGCAAATAAGCCATGAGCATCTGTGAGCATTCGACCATCAAAACTTCATTTATAAAATAACATGTCTTATTATTTATGTTGTGTGCACTCTTTTCCAATTTTTAAATTGTGTACGTTGGTTTCCAGACGTTTGATTGTTGTTCTATAGTCCTCATCATAAGCTAAAGGCAATCAAGATTGACACAACGTTGCACAATCGTTTACTAACTGTACCATGCTGGTCAAGCTGCACACATAATAAAAGAAGGTATATACTATTGCTCTCAACCACATACGGACAAATAATTGCGCAAGGTTAGATGTATGGCGGAGTCAATGTTTATTGTATACATTAAGCTTTACAAAGTATCGTCGTAAATGTAAGAATGAATGCACATATAGAAATCCTTTGATCCGCGTCGTGCGAAATGGATTTGGACATAACATGATAGCTCCAGATATTCTGATAATGAGACCACAAGTTCTCCGCACAGACACGAGCCGGACAGACAGACAGACAGACACACAGACAGACAGACAGACAGACAGACAGACAGACAGACAGACAGACAGACAGACAGACAGACAGACAGACAGAGAGACAGACAGACACATAGCCGTATAATTCGATTGCTATATGCCCCAAAGCATAAAATATGTTTGAAAACACGTGTCGCATTGCAAACTTTTGAACCAGGTTATCAACTTAATTCCACATAGCTAAAATGATCTCTCATGTGAAAAGTCACCACAATATACGATCGTAAATTGATTTAATTTCTAAGCAACGTCTTTCTCCGGTTTCAATATCAGCTCTACACTGACAAGGTTCTTGCAAAAGATATTTGATCGCACCTTGTGTGGGATCTTTACTTACATTTATAGAGCAATTGTATGACGCTGTTACCACTTATAAACTCTTTTCCGGATATTGTGCTGTATTGTGGTAATCGTTTAAACGATCATTTAGTGGCGTGGTGGGAATTTTAATGGGTTATTAATTGTTGTTAGTTTTCAATAACAGTGCTGGTATTAAACATTGTTATAACCGTAGCTGCCCACGTCAACCATATATTGTCTATACCAAAGTCGGATTGAAGTAGGAGAGTTGCCAGATACTGGCATAGGTATGTGTACTTTGTACTGGTAAAATGTCAAGATCGACTAGGCTGGTCCAGAAAAAGTGAAAACATCCGCCGTGATTGCAGAAAAAAACTGTTAAAAACAACGACCAGTCAAACAAACAAACTAATTATGAAAGAGAGAATATCTTTCGACACTACTTTACACACCGATCTCCACAGATACGGATCATACTTGAATACTAAATATGTGTTCTGCTGATTACGATGCAGCTCATTCATTTTTGTTGTGCATTACCACATTAAATATAAACCATTAAATATCACTTTATACACCAATAATACCCTGTATTATAGTGTTTGCAACATTACAGTATTTTATCAATCCAGCTGAATCCAGAAGACAATATGTTGATTGAAATATGATCTAATATTAATACCGCGGCATCTGATGGAATGACGCGCAAAACGGCTATTCATTAAAAAGCTATCAATATAAAGCAAGCATATAAGTTTCAAGGCGCTTTACACAAAGAGACCCGACGCATTTCTGTTGCGTTGAAATAATGCATATATCTTTCAAAATTTAGAACTGTCGTCGTCATTCAGACACAGACATGTCTATGTAGGTGTACCACAAAGCCTTCCTGGAAAACGTTAAGGAAAACAGCTGGAAACCATAGGTATACTTCTTATAGTACAGTCTGTTTTGATTGAATTCCTAAATCATGTCTCATCTCCTCTCTTGTAAAGTTAGGCATTCCTCATGCAATGTAACATTCAGAGTAATGGATTTTAATTCAACATTATATTGCAGTTAGAATAAAATTTAAAATTTGCTTACATTTTAATAATCATGACATGTTTGAGGCTAATGGCTCATCTTTAGACAAGCTTATTTATTTTCTGCTCTCACGATCTGGAAAACATTATTTCATATTAACCAACAATCACTAAACTTGAATAGAAATTAATTGTCATCGAATTATATGTAATTCTGTGTGCAATGGAATGCATTAACTTTCAGCAAACATAGCTAGACAACCAAGAGTCTGTGCTATTTATGTCAACGCTTCATGGAAAACGTTTGTCCTTTGGTATTGTATTCATTAATTAGTGTCATCTGCAATATTTATGTTTTTGCGGCATGGTTGATTTGATTGATTGAGTGTTTGGCATAAGTAAGCATATATTTTATAAAAGACGATATCTGTTGAATTAACAATATGCCATTGTTTACCAACACACGAACCATATTTATCTGATCTATTTTCTTAAATGGAATACATTAACTTTCCACAAAAATAACCTGACAACCAAGAATCTGTGCTATTGATGGCACTGCTTCATGGCAAACCTTTGTCTCTTGGTAGTGTATTGATGTATTTCTGTCATCTGCAATATCTCTTTTTTCCGGCATTGTTGATTTATTTTTAGACGCTAGGTTCCGGCAATAGCGCGCTTATATTATTGCACAGGCGATATATGATGACTTAACAATATGCCATTATTTACCAACACACGAACCATATTTATCTGATCTATTTACTTAACATGAAGGCAAACGGTGACTTGAAAAAGCACTTAATTAATAAATGAGATTGATTTACAATCGATTAATGCAGCGGTCCGCCTAACGCATTCTAGAAATGAATACAAATTCAATTAGAACAAATATCATTAATGAAAACACAAAACATTTAAATATTATTCTAAGTAGTTATAACGTTTTTTTTACCAATATGTTTAACGTGTTCTCGTGGTTTAATGACCGAGCTATGCTTAGTCGTGACTGCTGTATTGACACAATATTTATTTATGACTAAATCCAGATAATTCTTTAATTTAATACAGTTTTCAAACATATATGTATACTATTTTTTTCCCAAAAATACTGTGATTGCTAAAATCTTATATTAGATTATACATGTAGCATAATATTTTAAACAATTCACCTAAGACTATATTTGACCTAAGAATCGTTTATTTTAGAGCGGTTTGCACATTTTCCTATTACCCTCGCCCGTTTGGACTTCTTCTCAATAAAATCCACATAATATAATAAGATTGTGGCGATATCTGTAAGAAACCTATCTCAAGTGTTCCCGGAGGTCTAAATGAGACACGCAAAAACGTGATGGTATTTGAATTATATTATATAATCGAACAACTGAATAGCAGTAAACGCTTTTAAATCCGAACGTTACACGACATACGATGCTATTTAATTGCAGTATTTATACGATAATACGATAATACAGTGAAACTCTACAAGTGAAGTGTGCTAACAAAGTAATGAAAGAACGTTACACAAAACAAAATTGAAAATGCACACTAGTTTAACGACAATCAGCGCTGTAGCAAACTGTTTCCATGGTAAAATGGTGCATATCAATAATGACTGAGATAACGATTATTTCGTTTGTTAACAGCTGCTCCCCTGGCGACAAACATGCGAGCTTTGTTTTGATAACAACAAATTCACTTTTGTCGCATGTATATCCGGTTGATAGTTTATCTTTATTTTACTTCTCATTTCCATTCTTTTAAATAATTGTACATCCTACTTGACACACGTATGTGAAATTTTCCTAACTTAGTGTGCCAGACACTATGGCAACATGTAAGTAAGGACCATGTTGTTAGCTGTTAAATAAACTGTTATGCCAGCTTGTTTAGGGTTATATGGCTGCTGTTTTCCGTTTGTAAGATAGTAAGAATTTAAATGGCAAAACGAGACAATTGTAACTCATTAATCTCATAATAGTTGTCGGACTTTTTAATCGAAATATGTTATTTATTTGTCTAACGAGATGAAATAAAAAAAACACATGGAGGACACATTGTAATGCTTTTTTAACATACTAATCAATCATATCGCAACTTTATAATTCGATGGGCGCTTCATAGACGTAACGTTGCGTCTATGATGGATTCTCGTCATTTCCAAATTCAAATAGCTCTGTCGCAAATTGTCCATATTTTCTCTAATATTCTGCATAAAACGTATTGCTCGGATCGATAGCATTTTCAATTCACCTGACATGTACACAAATGTTTTACGGAAGTACCTGGGACCAGTGGGATTTCCTGTATAAATAGTATTGAGGAATCTATGATGTCATCACCAGCTTAATTTAATTATGATATTAGGAAAAAAGCGGGGTTTTAGCATTCTTTAAAAACTAAAATATTAAACTTTATTTCTGTAAAGGTACCCCATGAAGACTTAATTGATTGAACGTTAAAATCTGAAATATAAATTTATTTGAATTATTCTTATTCCAAATGCAAATTGCTGGTCGCATCTTGCGTAATACCAATCTGTTCTAACCGCAAAGCGTTCAACGATTCGAAAGGTGGAAACGCAGTATTGTCCTATAACATTAAAATCATGCCATTAACGAGGAGACTTGCTTGATAACGACGATTTGAGTAGTGTGTTTATTGATCATAAACGTGTTGCAATCTAAACAGTCTTCGCACATCAATGAAAGTACCAGATCTTACACATTACAAAGTTTTTTTCTGCAAAAGGAAACGCGATAAGAGCATTTTACTCTCAGCCAATCAGTGGTACTCTCACATGCATCACATATTTCTTCCAAAACCGTTAAGCAAGCTTTGGCAATTTTATTCAGATATTATTTGTCTCTTCTGATTGACATGATCTGATGTGGTGCCGTAAACAATGTTGTTAGGTAATCCGTTTCCTTATTTTTCTTCGTCAGAAAATAAGATGATTTAGCTATTTTAAATGTCAACTATGTTTCCATAGAACACGTTGGACAAAGAAGAATTTGATAGAAACGTGAATAATTGCATAAGTACGTACGAGTCCTTACAAAATTGTGGTCCAATGAATGTCTGCACGTTTAGTTTAAGCATGATGATTTGATTGCAATTATTTAGGGCCAGTCTCATACAGTGTGATTACACTTCCATATTTGGAAATGTTGTATTATCTTTTTGATATCAGGATTGCATGCGTGAATTTGTGTCCTATTGCTTATGTTGAGTGTAAATCTTTCGTTCTGGATTGTATCATTCGTTCAAATTATCACTTTTTTTAGTTGTTCTTTAATAACGGGTACAGTACTTGAAAGTGATTGTCGGAATTGACGCTTTCTTAATTCAAGTAGATTGTTTGGTGTTATAAGACCGATTTCACAACAATTTACTTAAATTATGTCTTGTAAATAGACTATACGTTCATGTTCCTAACACACGGATTTCGAGTGTTTTCGATGGAATGAATGGACAGATTATTGCAGAGGAAAAAATAGTACATAATGATTAGCGCTTGTTTATTTTGAGGTGCGGTTTTCTTAGAAGACGTATCCGAATTGTGTAAAGAAATTAATGTTCTCTTATTCTTGGCGTATGTCTGCTCGATTTCATTTGTATAGCTTGTTTATTCAGTAAACATATATTTTATTCTCTAGCCTGTGTTATTAGTCCATTCCCATAATAACAAGGAAACACACATCACATAATTAGTATAGACATCAAATCACAGCAGTTAATGACAATCAGAAGACAGAAAAACAACCGAATGGATTTGACAGATCCTGTGATAAGTCAGTAACTGTCAGATGACCGAACTTTGCCGAACGTTAAAACAAATTGCAATCTTTTTACTAGTCGCGTTGAATGAAATAAGCCGCGGTCTGAGAACACGGAACTTCATGTGTGTGCGTTCAGTGTCGTCCCAAACTAGCCTGTGAAGTCCGCACATAATAATCTGGGACGGCACTTTCCACCTTTCTGGTATTTTTCGTTTAAAAGAAGTCTGTTCTTAGCTAAAGTCCAGCTTAAGCGGAAAGTATAGTCCTTGATTATCCCGTGCGGACTACCCAGATTAGCATGGGCGACACTTAAATGCACATATATTAAGCCTCATTTTTCCAGATGTACTTAATGTATATCACCATATGGTGCATGGCATCTAAGAAGACGCCCACCATAGTTGTTGTGTATACTGTCTGTTTGGCATGTACTTGTTTGACTGCTAGATACACTTGTTGGTTTTAATTGATCTCCAGCGTGTGTGCCAGTCGCATTAACCACCCAATTATAAGTAAACCAGAGCACATAAGGCAGAAGAGATTGTTCATGTATAAATTCGGAAGAATGTGTTGCGATCATGGATAGGCTTTAAGTAAGAATGTCTTTTGAAGGACCATTTGAGTCTCGCTCTGGTAAAATAATGCTTCATGCATGTGCGTGAAGCATCGTCCCAGATTATTCTGTGCAGTCCCCATATGTATTAAGCCCTGTTTTCCCAAAGCGAGTCGCAATTTGTATAAGTATCCGTCCACGCTCGGGATCAATCATGGTAAACAATTTTAGGGAAAAACTGTTTGCGCTCTTCAATCTCTTCCTATTCCATTTAAATACTTATAACGTACTCGCAAAGACTTTATTATAAATATGACTTAAAAAGATTCTGTTTCAAATAAGACGCGTCATGAAAAATATGGGTCAGAGTAGCTCCAGACCAGCATGCGAATAGAGCAGTCTGGTCAGGATCTACGCAGTTCGCTAATGACCCCACGACGTCTCAGTGACGCTGCTAAAATGTTTTCTATGTTTTTTTTTCTTATACTGTAGCCCATCGCCTGTTTGTACATCGTTGAAGGTTTCTTCATCAATAGCAATGTATCCTAACAGTGCTTTGATAACGATCATAAATCCAAATCCGTTTGTCATGAAATACGATGTGTGTATTGTTAAGAAGATTAAAATTCATCTACCACAGTATATAAAAGCGATACGTCTTTCTGCGTTTTTAGAAAAAAAAATCATATTGACGTAAGAGCCAGCGAATATCAACGGTTTAAAAAAATGCAAACTAAGAAGTATCAATGTCTGATATTGGCAACTCGAAGATCATGTTACCTTTCGCTGTGGTGTGTCTTAATGGGCCAAACTGTGCGTGTTTTCGATTTGAACTTTTGAACGTCTTATCAAACTCTGAACTAAGTCAATTACACAATTTCGAGAAAGCGCATTTTTGTGTTATTTTCATAAATTAGGGATTTCGTATGTACATTTTATCTCGTATCCTCTCGTTGAAAACGTTCGCATGTCTCTTGAACGTAATTTCAATTTTGTTATGGTGCTTATTTGGTGAGCCGATGAGCAACATAAAACAGTAAATTACTACTGTTTGGCAAATTGCGCTGCAATAGGCCTTATTTGGGGATAAACGAGACGGTTGCTGAAAGCATGTGGACACCTAGAAGCTATTTCTTGTACCTTAATTGATTTCCGCTTTACCTTATCGACAAATGACAACAGTCAAATAAGCTCCTCGGACTCATCATGTCTAGCGATATTCTCTTCTTTGCAGATAGAATCATCAACTTTTTATTAAATGGCGTACAGTGAAATAGATAATTTATTAAAATCAAAGCTCATGCCGATTACAGAATTATTTGCATCACTATAATACATCGAAACACAGTTCATGTGCATTTTCCGTTTCTGTGCTGCATAAATAATACAACTTAATAAATGCGTCGTATAATGATCAAATCCATTGAGCAAAAGCACAACATAGGTTTAAATCATACCTTAATGCCATGTGGGTCTAAACACTAGATCACCAGGTCTTAGAAAAAACTAAAGAGGCCACATTTATGTCTTTATCTTGATGAAAACTATGCCTGTTTGCTTAAAGACAAGGACTTGTAAAACCTGTTGTACATCTACGTACCGATTGGCAAATTAGCTTTTCCTATTTTGTCTCTCGTATACATTGGTTTTAAGGGAGACTATAATAGGCGCCGTTTTCTCGTTAAATATGTTTCATTATGTCGCACTTCGTAATGAGCATTTGCAACTGAGGCATGAGTGTGTGAGAATTCGACCATCAACGATTTGCATATAAGATATCATGTCTTACTATTCATGTTTTGTGATCTCTTTGCCAACTTTATTTTATGGTGAATGTTTGTTTTCGTGATATTTGATAATTGTTCTATGGCCTTCATAAACTGGTAAACTTTAAAAGACCGTTGCGCAATCGTTTACTAACTGTAACATGATCATCACCAGTCTGATGCTAGTTTTATTTAATCGTTAAAAGCCATACATTTAATTATGTTAGTTTGCAATTTACGCTGCAATTGTATACTTTGATTGGGTATATAATGAATTGATATTGGCGCCATGCGATCTTTGAAAATGGCGGAATTAAATGAACAGCCATTATTGCTAATGGTTAACAAGTTGTTCATTTGCTCCGATGCATGTTATTGCTTGAATTGAAGATTGCTACGAAACTTCCACGGGGAAATTATCCATAAAGTAATGCCAAACTCATTACAGAATAAGATATATGACCGCATGTGTAAGAAAGGTTTTATCATATAACTGAATGAATATTATCAAATGAAATAATTAATTATTACATATCTGTTACAGTAAATCTGTGAAACTAGGAATTTAAGAAATTCCTAAACGACTCAGGATTTTCGTTAAATGACTGTTTCCCTGAGGGACTTTACGAAATGCCTATTCAATCTAAATCCAGTAAAGAACACACTTACACTGTTGACGAATTGGTAAAGTTGAATGTATGTAAAAGTATGCTTACATATATGTATACATACAAACCTCACATAGGCATTGATGATAGCAATTAAGGTGTAACAAGAGGAATAAAGAAATATAAGCACAAAAGTGTTGTTATCTCCCCTCATAAGACTAGACATAACAAGCACTTGTTGTAAGACATTTTAAAAATAATTTCTAAAAACCAAAAAGGAGACACATACAACATTTGAGAATACCATTTCTTTTTAAAATTAAAGTTGAATAAATTTATTAAAATTATCGTTTTGCTATGCAACTATCATAAATTGTTTGCATGTATGAATAACCTGTAGCACATCATGTTTAACGAAAACAATCGGGTCCGAAAAAGTTCACTTTGATCAGTTTATATTGATCACTTACGTATTGATATTCAGAATAACTTAGGATCCATATGCGATAGTTCACTTGTGCCAACGCTTGTTTAAATATGTAAATGATCGATAGTTTATAATGAACTTTTATCGTAACAAGCAATTTGTTTCCATGGTACCTTCACAGATCAGGAAGTAATTAATCGCCAAAACCTTTGAATTTCAAACACGTTTCTTGTAATGTAAAGAACAGGGAAAAAATAGACTTGTGGGAAGTACATGGACTTAATAAAAAATGAGATTATATATATTCATTTACAACACTATCATCGTTGAAATAGTCTGAAATAAGTATAACAGAAAACAAAAGTTGATAAAATTAGTTTGCCACACGCGGGATTCAAACCAGGGACTTTTGGATGCAAAAGCATACGCTTTTCCTCTATACACAGATGGTTTTCACGTGATTAGGTGAATCTTAGACGTAATATCTTGTTTTGAGTTTGACCAAATTGTCGTAGTTTTACGTACATATTCAGAAGCTGTTCGGTATAGCGAACATGAACAAATTAAAAGCGATATTACACGACGTTTATTAGAGGTATACAACCTTTAAGGATACACGTCACTACATGAAGCGTCTAGATAAATAATAGAGACAAATCATATAGGATTCACGCGATAAATTCACAAAATAGAATAATATAAACCATGGAAGAACACAAACGTAATATTTTGCATGGATGATTTAAGGAATTATTTGAGATGATGTCGGTTTTAAATTGATTTGCTATGTCGAAAAACGCACTCGAGTTCTAACAACTCTCGCATAGGAAGGAAGCTGCATTTATAAATCAGTCAAGTTTCCCTCAACATGTAACGGCAATAAACAATACCTATTCTTCCTGTCATACAATCTGTCAGTCATTACATTTAGATTTGGATTGGTTTGTTTCCTTCACTTTTTATTTCATTTCACGTTTAGAAAAGAAACAAGAATAACAGATATATGATATATAACAGTTACTTGCCTGTGATTGCGTTTGACACACCTTGCTATACGGAAATGTGCTTAATGTAGGAAACAGACATATTGTGAAATGCCTTATATTAAAACAACTTCGACGACTTTTTACTCTAATGCGATATTGTTTTACTACTAATAACAATACTGACCACAAAGACAACTACCACATCCACAAGCAGTGTAAATACTTCAGTTACAATTTCTACAACAACAACTTCAAAAACAAAAACTACTACTTCTATCTTGTTTCAGTGCTTTTGAATAGAATTTTTAAGAACTATTTCGAGAAACGGCAAGACCACATACTGATTAAAAAAAAGTAACACCACACATACATCGCATGATACGTATCGGCATGCCTAGCCATGTCATAGGATGTCAATATAATGTGTTTTTTATCTTACTGTAGCCCATCGCTTGATAACGATATCATAAATCAAAATCCGTTTAACATGAAATGCGATGTGTTTTATATAAACAAGATTGATATTCAACTATCATTGCACATACAAGCGATACCTCTTTCTTCTTTTTTAGAAAAACAAAAATATTTACGTTAAGACCAGCAATCAGCAACGGATTACACAAATACAACTAAGACGTTTCATTGCCTGAATAATGGCAACACGAAGGTAAGGTTTGCCGTGATGTGTCTAAATTTGCTAAACTGAGCGTGTTTTTGCTTTGAACTTTTGAACGTTTTATTAGACTCCGCACTACGTCAATTGCACAATTTTAAGAAAATGCATTTTTGTGTTGTTCTCGTAAATAAGAGGTTTCGTATGTACATTGTAAATCTTATCCTCTCGTTAAAAACGCTACCTGTCTCCTTACGGTAATTCCCATTTTGTAATGGTGGTTATTTGTAGGGCTGATGAGCACAATAAATTACTACCGTATTACGAATTGCGCTGTAAAAGGCCTTATTTTGGAATACAAGAGACAATTGCTAAAATCATTTGAACACCTTGAAACTTTTTCTTGTACCTACATTGATTTCCGAGTTATCTTATAGAATAAGACAGAAAGTCCCCTCGGACTCATCATGGCTAGCGGAATTCTCTTCTTTACAGATATAATCATCACCTTTTGATGCAATGGCTTACCTTGAAATGGTTAATTTATTAAAATCAAAGCTAATGTCGATTTAAGAATTATTTACACCGCTTTTATACATCAAAAAACAATTCATGTGCATGTTGAGTTTCGGTGCTGCATATTTAATACAACTTAATACATGATTCCAATTATGATCAAATGCATTACGAAAATTCATATCATAGGTTAAAATCATAGCTTTATGTCACGTGGTCCGAAAGCTAGGTCACCAGGTCAAGTCTTAGAAAACATAATTTCCAAGGCCATATTTAGATCGTTATCTTGGTGAAACCTATGCCTGTTTGGTTAAAAGATTTTGAAAACATGTTGTACGTGCCGCTTTGCAAATGAGCTTTTCCTATTGTTTGTCTCGTATATATTGGTTCTGTAGGCGCCGTTTTCATGTCAAATATGTCTCAAAGTGTCGCATGTCGTTATGAGCGTTTGCAACTGTGGCGTGCGTGTGTGAGCATTCGACCATCAAAGATTCGCATATAAGAAACAGAACGATGCACAATTGTTTACTCACTGTTACATGCTCGCCACCTGATTCTCGTAGAATTTGTCGTTGGGAGCCATACATTTCATCATGTTATTTTTGTATTATAACGTTATATTATATGTTTATACTAATTATTTACAGAAAATAAAACAAAAGAGTGTCCACGTCATTCGGGAATTTGCTGTTTCTGTTTTCGTCAGCATTGAATTGTATGAAACATGTATAAGTGTTGGCCTCTGCATTATGGTCGGGGACTACCGTTAGAAAGTTGACCGTACGTCTTAAGCTGTTCAATTAAGCTGAACTGATTCTAAACGGTAATGAAGAGTCGTTCAAAATATAATGCTAGCATGGAATGTGATATCATGGGAGAACAAAATGCTTCTCTGCCTCAAATCATTACAGACAACATACTTGATTGCTATTTTTCGTGGCGATAATCAAATTAATATAGTACGCAGAATTGTTCGGCGTTTTCGTTTTATTAAGCAACGCAATTGTACACATACAGCAACAAAGGTGGATAATCATGTTCTTTACTAAATACGGGAAAGTACTTGCGCAATGTTAGGTGAACGGAGGAGTCAGTGTGTATTGTATATATTTATCTTTCCTCGTTATCGCAATATGGACACCGTTTGACCCGCGTTGTGAGAAAAGTGAAATTTCCGAACATGGTAGCGCCAGATATGCCGCTAATAAGACCACGAAATCGTGCGTAACTTGATAGCGGACATGGTAGCTCCTGACCGGTCTTCGCAAATGCGTCTGGTGTTACGATGTCCGCATATGGCATAATACCCATGTTCGCAAAACGCGGCTCGATTACATACGCAAAAAGCGAAACAGAAAAGCAAACTAAAATTTAATCTTTAGCGACACATTACGAAGCTTACTTTTTTGATTTGAAGAGAAACAAAATGAACGAGCGGTTCTTATGTCTTAAACTTTGTGAAGTGCGTAATTATTAATCTTCAGTTCGACAAGTTGTACAGGTGTTTCCGTAGATTTTTTCTATATGACGTAATACTCTTTCATGCATTAGACGGATATCACTATCAACACTATCACACTGAATAGTAGTATATGATAAATACATATAGTAGTACAAACATAACTGTAGTTTAATTAATTGTACAATACGTGTAATTATATGTAAAATTGTATACATTTATGTTTTGAATGAGAGTTATGTCTTAATGCTACATTATTTCCGACGCTTGTTTCATCACATAAGCTAGAATGTTGTCTTTTTTTATCAACCTTTTATTTGACTGGTTTGCATGTTGATGTATTCGCTACATAGAATTCACTTACTACTTGATAACTTGTTTTCGGGACATAACCACTTTTCGTACAACTTAATATCTTTTATTTCTGTTTTAAGTGTTGTTTCTATAGGACCAATTCAATTATGTTAACTCGCTTAAAAAAATATCAATTTTAAACGAGAAAATACCGTGCGTGTAAAGATTCTCAGAAGTGAATGTTTTCAGTATTGACAGATGTTTTCCCGATTATCTGTACACACGTTTTGTTCCTCAGTGAACGAATTCCAGTAAATTATCCAAGATGGCAACATTGTGACTTGTATGTACTAAAGTATATTGTTTAACAGAATTAAATGTTTAAACGTAAAATATGAATGTCGGAAATAAATTAATCATAAAAGCAGCTTTATTTGCGAAGAAATTGTATAAAAGCGCAGCATAAAGCATAACCAATATTGTCAGAAGAATTCGTTCTATAACATGTCTTTTCTGAAGAAATAGTTTTATTGAAAACATAGTACCTTGTTTTCCCCACGTCCGTCAGCGTTCTTTTTTAAATTTAATCCTTTCTATATAAATGTTGTAATGTGTTGTTAACAGTTGGACCAATGTCAAAATGCCATTTGACCAAACTTGCTTTGTTACATTTATATTAATAAAGACCAAATGCGTAGGAATAAGCAAAACATAATTACTTGTATTTAAATGCATTCAGGTCATTCAATGAGGCTTCGAGGTTTTTTTTTGTGTAAGACCCACTGTTGCTTTCACTTTTTACATGTTTAAACTGTTTATAATGATTTGAAAGCGATTGCTAAAAACGGCATATATTAATGACAACATATAACAACAAATCGAGTAAACCTTAACCCTTATGTTCACACGTAGGTAGTCACAAACATTGACCTGTACAGCTGTAAATAATACGTATGTACGAACAGCATATAATCATCATGATTGTTTTAATCGCAGATCAAAAGGATCAGGTTTTAAGCACACACTATGTCATATATGCTCAGCGTAAAACTACACCAAATTATAAGGGACTGAATTTCTAGATAACCTCTCTAATATTATGCCGACATAATGTTTACAACGTTTGTTTTTCTTTACACATTCAACGTGAAGCATCTGAGGTGATACCTCAAGTGTGAATTAATAACGCAAGCAACTCCATATTCATTGGGTTTTTGTGTATACAGGTGTAAATGTAAACATGTACATTTATCTCATGTATTTTATTTAAATGGTACACATATTGTGATATCGTATGCCGCATAAGGATCATATTTAAAACGTCACCATGCAAACAGCCCACGAGCAGTATGAAAATATAAAATAAAAACAGTAAAAAAGTTCCGCTTATTAACTTAAGTTCGTATAGTGTTATTGAACTGAAATATTGTGTGTAGGTAGCCAACATTAAGACCTAGTGTGGGATTGCATTCGGGGAAGGTTTGTTCATGATAAAGGTCACTGTTTCTAAATATAGTAAGGGGATCAAAAAGGTCTTTTCAGGTCAAAATCTTTAGTTTGCATTGATAAATCTTGATGCAACTTCGGAAATAACAATCCTACGTTGAGACCTTGCTCGGAATTGTATATTGGGCATGTCAGTAAAGGTTGAGGTTATTGTTCCTCATAGAAAATTGGTTTCTTGTAAAAACATGTAGTTTATACTGACCGATCGTGCTGAAGTTTTGAATGTAGCAAGCTTGTATGTAGACATCATTAGGGCATGTCATTTCAAGGTCAAGGTCGTTGTTCATAAACACGTAAAAACAGTTTTCGCTCAAAACCTTGAGTTTAGATGGAGGTACTGCACTAAAATGTGTGTGCATACTGCTCAGACCAAGCTTGGAAGTTCATTAAGGGCCAGTCAGGTAAGGTCAAGGTCAATATTCCTAAAAATAGAAATATTATTTTTGCGTAATAGCTTAAATATGGATGGAGATATTGTGCTGATATTTTTGTGTAAAGGTAGCTCACATGTATACCAAGTTTGTGATTCCATTTGGGACCAAAGTCACTGATTTTAAAAGTAGTAAAACATTTTCCGCTCAATAGCTTGATGGTATTGTTCTGAAGTTTTGTGTGTTTATAGCTTACATGCAGTCCTAGCATCGGAATGCAATATTATTTACATTATATCAATAACTTAAACGTCGAACACTTCCTTTCGTTGCATCAACATGTTACTTGTTGCTATGATTAAATAAAGCTTTTTTACTTTGTAACAAAGTTCGTAGTATTTAAGGTTTAATATTCTCTGTTATTTTAGATCGCTTTGGCTACTGGTCAATTTTCGTTATACAAATAAACAAATCACGGTCTGGCTTACTATGTAATGTACAAAAGGATAAATTGCTTACATAAGTGAGTGGAAACCTAATCGTTACATCAAGCTGACGCTGGAAAAGTCACCAGTTTCAGTGTTATTGCAACATCAGTTGGTAGCTTCACATTTCTGTTGACGCGAAATTCAACAAACTGCTTAACGGCCTAAACTTGATACACACCATGATAAGTTGATGAACCGAATGACGTCGAACACACATAAATACAAATCTAGATTAATAAATAAAGTATCACATCATATATATATCTTGTTTGATTATAATTACGAGCGTGTGTCGTACAGTTATCATGTATTTGTATTATTTATATCCCAAAAGGTTTTTACTGTACACGTGTATCTTGCATGCACTTCATCATTTATTTCACAATAAATCATTATATACAAAACATATTTGTGTGCATATTCCATATTGCAAGCAAACACAAAACGACTAAGCTACCAGACAAACATAATACACACCAAGTGATGTCATGTAAACAAACAAAATGAGGCCATTGTTCCGCGCGTAACAGTTTTATCACGGACATGCTGAAATTAAGCTTATTATACTCATCGGGGGTTTATTTCGACAATGCAA
Organism: Dreissena rostriformis; assembly: GCA_007657795.1. Classification (NCBI taxonomy): domain Eukaryota; kingdom Metazoa; phylum Mollusca; class Bivalvia; order Myida; family Dreissenidae; genus Dreissena; species Dreissena rostriformis. The sequence goes on from VMBQ01000211.1 coordinate 820,140, forward strand.
GCCTAATGATGGGATAAACCGTATAACAGTATGAGGTCCTTCATTTATTGCAAAAGCCCAATTGCCAAACCGTTATGCCAAACCAAGCACAAAAAACAACACGCTGCAAACTAAAAACACACAACATGAATAGAACTTGGGTCACGGCCTTGAAACATACCTTGATTGTCCAACACACAATGGTCATCGTTATTAGCTTTGATATCAATGCTAATTATTATAGCAATATATGCTTTTTACAGAAAAGTGAGCGATTGAATACTCACATACTGATTACACTGATGTATAATCAATAAATGCTTTATGTAATATAGAATACGATTTGATAAAAGCAGTGAGTGCGTGTTTATGAATTTTTAATTTGTAAATAGGATTTGAAGACATTTTGTAGATATCGTCCATATAAACATGTAAGCCATAAAAGATTTGCTCATTAAACTTTATAATCTATACGTATATACCACCTAATCTAGACAACTACGTGTTTTCATCTAAAATACCAAGTCCTCTACCTTTAGCCTTCGTTTTTTACACATGCGTTCAGTTCGAACAATATTTTAAGATTACACCAATAAGTTAGATGTTGCGCATGATCTGCAATCGTGTTCCAATGAAAGCGTAGCAAATGTGGGCCTATGTCCAATTTTGTTAAGAGTGTATTGCTTTGCTCACCGGCTAATTTCCCCGTGGACTTTTCTTTAGCAATTCTCTATTCCCGCAAAAAAAACAAGCTTTAGATCGAGTGAACGACCTGATAACATTCAACAATGTTGAAATATACTATTCTTACCTTTAGACAGAAAGCATGGCGCCAAACTCGAACATTATATACAAGTTAAAAGTAACAAAAATGCATCGTAAATTGTTCCTGATAAATTGGATAATTGATTGCACTTTGTCCAACATAACGGAAATTGTTTTCTATTATATATAAACTTTCCATTACTCAATGAATGTTATATTCGCAGACGCAGATGCTGCCGAACATGATCGTGGAGAGGCTGATTGCCCGCCAAGCAATTCGCAATGTACCGGAGAGACCCGTTGAAAAACGACTATCTCCGGAGTTCCGCCAGATGGCCAGAATGTCTGCTCGACGACGGAGAAGAAATTTTGTTACCCAAAGCTCGGTTCCTACGCCGTCGTCTCTTTCGCCGTTTATGACGTCAACTTACAACGCACCTGACACAAGAACGTCACTTCCGGCAACACCTTCAGAAAGTAATGCAAAGAGAAATCCGAATTGCTTGCGTTCGTTTCAACCAGTTATAAACAAACATCGTTAGTGATTATGTGTAAAATGATTCACCAAATTGATCGTGTGTATGATGTGGGGACACTGGAGTGATTGTACACAATTTGGACGTACTATTTCTTTCTTATGCTCACAAGCATTCCTGATTCCCATATAAAGTATGGTAATATATTGTTGCATGAGGTGTACATACGATTATATAAGTTATGGAACGAAGGTGTAAACATGTTTATCTATGAGAACTTATTCACAGATAATGTATTCTGTATGTTCGAATTCTGGAATCGATTATAATTTTTCTGACATCAGAACAATTAGTTTTTAGTTTTATAACAATAAGTATGCATTATTGATTGCATATAAACTGTATGATCTGACTTTATGAAAATATGGAAGAAGATATGGAAATTCACATTTTCACCACAAAGCACAACTTACATTTGAATAAGTATGTATACAATAGTTAAATAGCAAAGACAAGTAATATGTGTTTAAGGTCTGTCATTTATATTAAAATACATGACCTGAGTTATTTTGATAAAGAGCCTACATGTAGTTCTAAATAATGAGACTTTAACAAACGTTTATATGTGAGTATTCTTCTCCGCCAACTGATATTTGTCTTCTTTAGGAAATTTACGGTAGATGGTCATCCAATTATCATCTCATATTACTAAGGTAATTTCGAAAAGTTAACACCGAGTTGGTTTATATGAGTAACACAAATAGTTATTAACAGAAAACTGATATGTTTGTGGAGAATTAACTGTAAACTATGGTGACGCCTCTTTGTGTAGGTGCATTAACAATGTGCCTATAATACTTCGCTAATATGGCGCTAAGGACCGGAAGATTTTTGAAATGTTGCATGAATCTAAAAGATGCGTAGGCTCAACATGGGTTAGAGATTAAAAATATCACCATTGTGTCCATTTTATATATGAACGGATTACTGAAGTGGAGAAGGAAATAAATTAATGCTTGTTATTTTGAGGTGAGAGTTTCTTAGCAGGCGGATACGAGGTGTGTCTAGGTATGACGTTCTAAGATGCGTATCTATGCCTACCTAGTCTGGTCACGTGGTTTCGTTTCCTTTAACATAATTGAATTAAACGCGTTGTTGAATAACAGTTTGCAGGTACATATACATTATACGTTCGTGTTTCACATAAGTGGTCGTTAAGGTGTGCATGGTGCTAGTGATCCACACATAAAATTAGTATTAATTGTAGTTACCAATAACGACACCACAGAACATATGTATTTTAATTTACACTAAATAGTTATATCCTCATGATGTACATAACCTTTGCAGACAAACCGTTTAGCAGTAGTTGTTTTCTTACCTGTCAGTTGGGTGTGATTATTGTACAAAATATATTCTAAACGATAAAGTCAGTTTTCAGTCCGCTGAACTAGTTAATTGAAAATCACCATACCAACACTTCTTTGTTCTGTTAACGTCGATCATTTGGATTGCAAAGTAATTGCATGATTCCTATTACAGGTCCATTTACATTTTTTCCGTCCTAACACTACAATCAGACATAATTTAATTTTGAATTGCCTTAGTTACTTGCGATAATTTCCATTTTCTTATGGTTAATCGTTGTGCTGAATAGCGGCAAGGAACGGAAAATAACTTCCGTGTGTCAAATTAAGCGATACGAGGGCTCATTCGGGAATAAATTGGCGATTGCTGAAATCAATAGGACAACTTAAGAAGCCAGTTTCCCCCCTATTGATTTTCGGTGTTTCAGATTGACACATTGCAACAGACGAATAGTCCCGTTGGTTGGTCTTACAATAAAATCATTTTTATGTAGCACGGTACAAAAATTAAGTGCAAGAGCCAGTTTTGCATGTCTGAAAATCACCTTTTTGTTTACTCACTAATTATATTTTTTTAGAATACAAGGCTAGGTTGTCTTTTACTTTTAATCCGTTTAAAACTCTAGAATTCTTATTTTGTTTTATCAGCACTAGGTTTCATCTTGGTACACAACTGGGTTATGGCGTCGTTAACGTGAATATTTGATGCTTTATTATTTGATAAACAACCAATATTAAACATTTAATCAGAATGTAAGTGGAAGCAGGAGTTCATAACTATGATGGATATATAATGTACCGTTATAGGCCAGACGGGATTGTTGCAATGTGTTAATATGAATCAACGGAATCAATAGAGGGCGTAACTGATTTGTAAAGGTGTCCTATTGCTTTTAGCAATCGCATTTTTTTCCCCAGAATTAGACCTCATATCGCTATATTTGCCGCACGGTATTTATGTTATGTTCCTTGCTGCTACTTAGCACAACAAATAACCATACGAAAATGGAAATTACTGTAAGTTACCAAGACATTTCAAAATGAAGTTATTTCTGATTGTAGTTTTAGGACGAAAGAACCAATATTGCTACAAATGGGTCTGTTCTAGAAAGGTTGCAATTATTATTCCATCCAAATGATCATCGATAATGGAACGTAGAATTGTTGTTATTGTGGCTTTAAATAAACGTATTTCACGGACTGACAGCTGAGTTTATTCTTAAGAATATCCATTGTATAAGAATTAAACCCATCTCACATGAAAGACAAAAAGTAATGGTATACATAGTGTTAGCAAATTATGCATGCATCATAAGGAGACAATGTATGGTAACTAAGTTAAAAAACATATGTGCTGTAGTGGTGTTATTCGTAACTACAATACATGGGATTTGAAAAATTGTCCGTCCAGGCTTGCACGAACCCTAGCGTTTAGCCAATCAGGTGTGATAATATATTATAGCAAGTTCCTCACCGAGTTACAGACTCCGCAATTTAGTCAGCGTGCTGTGTGCGCCCCGCCGGGTACACTCACAACGCCGTCGCACACTTGCGTTTATGTAATTATGTGCGTGCATTTTTTTCTGTTCTATAACATGCTTGGGTGCAATATTTGATTCGAACAGAACATGCAACGAAGCACTATTCTTAGAAACGTTATGATGAACAAGTAAGAACGATTCTAACACCGGATTTTGAATGCAATGTATATTAAAGAAAACCAACACCACGTGTTCGGATCTTCATATCATGTAGACATAAACAAGCATCCGAGAACGTCATACCTAGTCACAATTCGTATACGCCTGCTAAACTCTCACCTCAAAATAAACAAGCATTAATAAAGTATAACCTTCTCCAATGCAGTAATGTGTTAATATATACAATACGAACACTCAAGATAAGTGTGTTAGCCACATGATAGGGTTGAAACATGACATCAGTTAACTAGTCGTTAATGCTTGCATATTATATACTTATTACGCGGATCGTAGCATTTACATTATTATAAATAAAGCTCTAGAAATCAGTGTGTTATACAGCAGTCAATAATAACGCCACGAATAAGTTGAATTGTTTGCTGAATAAAACACAATTTTAATAGACATGGACATAAGTGTTGTTTCTTGAGAAAGAACGTTTTAATAATGGTACAACTAAGATTGAGTTGAATTTATAAGATAAACGAGGCGAAAGTATGCCTTTGTTTTTGTCCAAATTAATTGTTACGGTATAACAATTTTATTATTTGCGACAGTCTTACAGTATAACAATTGTTGTTNATATCAAACAGAGAAAAACATAATTCTGCAAACCAAATAAGTAACCTTTCAATTTAAGCCACATTATACCATCATCAGTGCATTTCACACATTCAACATAATTAAATAAACGTTCATGTACATATGCTTTTACCCCACCGCTGTCCCTCCTTGCGCCTAATGTTTTGTTTTTTCTATTAAAAACAAATAATTAAAATTGTCGACATCATATAACAAACTGTCATTTCCCCAAGTTTCAGTGAACAACAAAATATCGTTTGTACTAAATATTTGTTGAATTTCACATGCATCTAATTTATTGTAGGATTTCCCTTTCAGTCCTTGAATGTTTAAAACACAAAACTTGACCTCTCGTGACACCTCATCGCTGTCCTACTTTCGAGTCGTTTTCTGCCTCGTTGCCTCTGCGCTGTCAATTTCATGGGACCCCACGCTTGCTTTCACAGTAGACCTATTTTTAGAATTCGCTGCAGCGGCGCTTTTGATTGGTGGATTTACGTAGCTCGTCGTGTTTACATACATGTTTACATACATGTAATTGATTAAGACAGCACATATGAGCAAGTCTATAGGAATAGACAATTACCATCTGAATGAAATGGCCTTAACCCACATATCGGTCTCAGACAAGATAACGATAAAGCAATGGCTTTGGCTCGTAGTATAATAATTAGATTGCGATTTTGTAGCAAGTACCGTAAGAATTCGTAAAGAATGGCATTCATTAATATTAGTATTTTTAGATTGTAAGCTGATATTTCTATACGCAAATTTACGGAACAACAACAAACAACACAACCGTCGTTAGCTTCGTAGTTACCTCGATAAACGTGTCGTTAATTCTGGTAAACGTATGAGTTTAAGAGCATACTTATATTGTTTATGTAACTATTATTATGGCAAATTGTTAAAGTTTAAAATGTGTATTAATGTTTTACGGTTAATGCGGAAACGGGTCAAAAACGAAACTAAGCGCAATATACTACACTATCTGTTCAAACAATGTATTAATGCGTTTTTCATAAATCATATTTTGGAGCGAGTTAGAATTTGAATGTTAAAAGAATGTTTCTACGTTAGTGTGTATACGTGATCAGAGGATGTATTTAAATGGCAATACTTTTTATTTTTAGACAAGATAAATAAAAGCGAATCAAAGTGCGGAACAGTAAGAGTTATTGCTTATTAATGTGTTTCAAATTATATAAACTTGTAAAGTGAACAATTACAGGTTTATATCATATCTTCATGATCATGTGCATAACGTTGCCTAAATACGCAACATTAGACGTTTGGTAATATGGTATGTATTCAAGTTTTCTACATTTAAAAAGAAAATTATAATCTTAAAATTGGTCATCTACAGATTTTGCTTTAAAAATAACAAATATAGTACCAAACCTAGAATTCTGATGTACCCATGTTATACAAATGAAAGGTACATAAAATAATAACGTCACCATTATTTTATCACAATCATAGCAAACGCCACCATCGTCATCATAATTGTGTCCACCATCTTGCCTTTTCAAAACAACATCATTCTTCCCGAACACGAATCGCATAGGAAGCTAAATATCCAATAACAAGCACACGTTGAAACACAACATTGCTTTGGTAATCCGTTAAGGTAATTTTCATAAAGTAACAAATAGTCATAAAGCTCGCTGAAAAACGTCAATGTACAGTGCACATTTATTTATAGATTTATTTAACGTCGCGTTTACTAGATTCAATTACGGGAGTTAAATATTAAGCACAATATATATGTATAATACTCATCCATTAAAGGGACTTGTTCACAGTTTATCAAAATGAGAATTTTTCAACTTTTTGTCAGAGATCCAAGAAATAAATGAACAATGTACATCAGTGCGTGACATAACACTAATGCCGCCGACTATAGAGGATATACTGAAAATACACTTTCGTTTACGAAAAATCATCGTTAGAATTTGATAAAATTATAAAGCGTCTCAGACGCGAAACGATAAAACAATTTCGATTTATTTTGTTTTCGTTATATTTTGTAACAACACGCGGATGGTTATACAAAGTATAAAATACATGGCAACCCATGTGAAGACGGATGGTCAGGTCCGCTTATAATACAGTCGTAAAGACTCGACGTCGACCTGAACATAAACTCTAAATTACACACACGCACTCGTGTAGACGGATTGCTGAGTCGTTTCGGCTTTTGTCTTTTACTCCATGGATCAGTGGTTCAAGCCCTGGTGTGGTTAACTTTTTGTTCTCTTTTTTTTCTTTTTATTACTTTTATTCTGGTTTTTTAATTTGAGCTCTTTGGTTGTGATGTTTATATTTATAATTTTAAAGCATTTACTGATAAACTTCAAAACATGCCAAAATATGTGAACAAGTCTCTTTAAGGTAAATAAACAATTAAGAAAACACGTGTAGTAATACCCCGTTTGCATTGACAACATATATTGAAGAGGTATTCAAAACAATGCCTTTCCCAAACAGAACCTAATAACCTTCTAGATTTCTGCTACAATTTAAAAAACTTCAAGTCCTTAGTGCCATATTGGAATTATCATTGACTCATTTTAATGCATCTTCAAAAAGAGGTGCCGCCAGGGATTAACGGCCCTGTGCTGATATTGTTTTTTGAAAATTTCCCACACATGTTTCACGTTGTTTGTTATAAGTATATATATTTGTATCAAAACTACATGTGATGCACATAGTTTTCTATTACCTATTTGTATTGTTGATTCAACTGTTCGACATGACACGTCTTAATATAGATATACACGTCATACCATTATTGAAAAATTCGAAAGTATTGCGCCGTTTAACTTAAGTTGGCATCAGTTGACATCACTATTCTCGGGTATACAGCAATCTGTATCACGAGTCTGGGTTTTGTGAATGAATGCATTTGCTATCACTGCTTGGAGTATTTTCTATCTGTCCATTTATGAATAAATATCAAATTCTTAACTTGGTTATCCGGCGTTTAGGACATTATCTCAATAATCGATAATACAAGTCACGTGTTCTACTTCCGGATATTTACTGGTTTATACCGTCATCGCTTTATTAGCTGAGAATATACGATAGTAGCCGGATAAAACAATATAACGTGACTGGAATTTCCAACGATGACCATGCACACACAATAAGTAATTATATAAACAATGAAAACAGTTGTATGGTGTAAACCTCATGTTAGTGACTGTGAATATATGTTTGTGGGAGCCCTTTGTATGCAGTAATTAAAGGGGCATGTCGACGGATTAACAGGAAAAAAAAATTCAAATGTAGAGTATTGTTAAAATGAAAACATGAGTATTCATAAATTAATAAATGTCGTGTTTTTAAACAAACAGTAAATATCGTTTTGTAAATTAGGTGCAATATGCATTGTTTTAATATGAGTCTAATTATTAGTCGGGGTAAAGTGAGATGAACAGGAGATGACCATTAAACGTGAATTAGCTAGAGAACGCTCTTACAGCAGGCAGATCAGAATGCTCACAAAGACTCGTTTTGTTGCATCTCATGATTTACAAATGGATTTATAGTTTATCGAGTCACGTATTTAAATATATTTTGCAGACTTCAAACGTATATTACTTGTCCTAACTGTTTAACTATTTTATAAATACCTATTTACATGTAAGTTGTGCTTTGTGGTGAAAATGTGCATTTCCATATCTGCCTCCATATTTTCATAAAGCCAGATCATACAGTTTATATGCAAGCAGTACTGCAAACTTATTGTTAAACAATTCAAGAACTAATTGTTCAAATGTCAGAACAGTTATAATCGATTCCAGAATTCGAACAATTATAGAATAAAATATCTTTGAATAAGTTATCATAGAATAAAAGCAGCAACAGCAGCATTTTCCCAAATTATATAAATTAACATTATGCATGCCGACTCAACCGTTTATTTATACAATAATTACGTATTATTGGCAATTATGCAAATGCAGGGCGGAATATAAAAGCACTGATCCAGAAATGCCTCAGAGTTTCTTTTTATAAAGCGGCTTGAAACTAATATGCTAGATTGCGTGCCAATTCATCAGATGCCGCGGTATTAATATTATGTAATATTTCAATCAACATATGTTCTGCTGGATTCAGCTGGATTGGAAAATCACTGTAACGTTTAAAACAATATAAAACAGCGAATTATTGATGTATATGTTGATACATGTATATTATAGTGTTTGTATCGTGACAATGCACAACACAACATGTAAAAGCTGCGTATATTCAGGTACCGTATCAGTGAAGATCGTTGTGTGAAGTCGTATCGAAAGAAAATGTGCCCTTTTTCATTAGTTTGTTTGTTTGATTGTTTGTTGTTTTAACAGTATTTCTCTGAAATCAAGGCGGTTTTGTACACTTTTACTTGATCTTAACAATTTACCAGTACGACGTGCTTCTACCTATGTCTGTATTTGACAACTGCCCTGCTTGAATCAGAGGTTTTGGGGAAATAGGTGTCGTACAATAATTGAATGAAAACACATATTTCTGTTTACAATTAGTCTATATCACCTTGCAAAGAAATATTTGATCATCGGACTTATTTCGTTTAACATAACAACGTCAAACCACTATTAAAAACTACTTTGGTATAAACAAAATATGGCTGACGTAGGTAGTTATGTTTAACAAGTGTGACGAAAAGCAATGTTATTAAACATTAATCAAAATCAAAACCCATAAATAATCCTACCACACAATCAATGATTTTTTGACTGATTATCACAAGAACAGCACACTTTCCGGATAATAGCTAATAAGGGGTAACAGCGTCATACAATTGTTCTATACATATAAGTAAACATCCCACACACGGCAAGGTCAAACGTCTATTGGGAAAACCTAATATGGTGTTGAATATGTTCAGAGTGGAGCGGAAATTGAAACCGGAGAAAGACGTTGCTGAGAAATTAAATTTATTTGCGATCGAATAGTGTGGTGACTTTTGACACAAGAGATTTGAAATCGATCGCCATTACAGCTATGTCGTATTTCTTTGAACACCTGGTTCAAACGTTTAAAACGTGACACGTGTATTTGAAACATACGATATGCTAAGGCGGCAAATATTAATTATACGGCTTTATGTCTGTCTGTCTGTCCGTTACGTGTCTGTGCAGACAGAGTGTCCATTCGTATTGAAAGGATTCATAAGAAATTGCATAGACTTACAGATGACAATGAGAGATATGTAGAGTAAAAGGACCATCAAAGTGACTATGAATTCAGTATTTACGCGGTTTTGACCTTGTTTAATTGTCTTGTGGTGCACAGTACTCTATTAGTATTGTAGATATTCAATTGAAAAGAGGAGGGTTTTTATGTGTACAGTGGTTTTGACCTTTTTTTATTGTCTTGTGTTGCACATTACTCAATTAGTAAAGAAAGTTTTAAATTGAAAAAAAGGACGCCGAAGGACGATGGGCTTTCAAGGGAGTCTGTCTTCAATATTACTATTTCTTCAGAAAAGACATGTTATCTTGGACGACACTTTACGCACATGCATTCAGCCCCGTTTTCCCATTACAAGGATCAAATACAAACAGATAGTTCGATTACTCATTGCTTAAAAGCTCCCTTTGTGGCTTACTAACCGGGATTATTTCACTGGGGGAACAAGACGTGTGTACAGATAATTGGGAAGACATCTGTACTTAAAGTGTTTTTGTCCCTGAAAAGAATGTATTAAGCGAAATCTTTGTAGCAAATGTTACATCAACATACAAGAAATTATTCCAGAACATTTGAATTATGTTTGCCTTTAGATTGTGAAGACTATCAAACAATAATCAAACGTCATAAAATAGTTTCAAGTTTCAAGTTTGTTTATTTGTGATATAGGCCTCCGGCCCCTGACACATATATATTACAATCCATGCAAAACATTGGTGTGTGCACAATTGGTTGGCATAACATGTAAGCATATAATCGAGTGGTAAACGATGCTTAACAATAGCATGCTAAAATATTGTACAACATTTGCATGTAGTAGAGCGAAGATGTATATTATATATATATACACATTCATACACCAACATATACATATACATCCACATATATATATACACACATATNTTTGCAATCAATGTAGTCCGTGTACCCGTTACTGCATCGGACACGAGCCTTGACGTTATCGTACATAGCCTTAAGTATATTAAAAAAGTTTACCCTGTATATAAGCTTCTTGTAAGGTTTGCCATAGAATACTGCGGTCGACTGAGTCATAAGCGGTTTTAAAATCAATAAAACCTACGTAAAGCTTCCCGCGTTTTTTGGACAATATGTTTGAAATTAGCGTTACACTTTGCAGAACGAAAGCGTTATCTATTGTCGAATAACCAACTCGAAATCCGGATTGACTCTCATGTATTTTAGCAAACGCGTTAGCATAGAACGGTAACCGTCTATTTATCACACTAGTAAACAATTTACCAAATATATCCAACAGTGAAATGCCTCGATAGTTTTGAGGAGAGCTAAGATCACCCTTTTTATGTATTGGAACTATTATAGCGGAGCTCCAGTCCGATGGAAAGTACATGTAGCCTGTACTAAATATTCGGTTTAATAAATGCACTAATATTGGTAAAATAAATGTATGCGAATATTTAAAGAATGCAGGGGGAATTTCATCTTGACCTGGGCTCTTGGATTCATGAAGAGCTTTTATACTTAATACAATTTCTTCATCAGTAATTTCCCCATTAAATAGTTCTTTTTTCACTTCAGACAAGTGATTAGTAATATTATGGTCAGACGGTATATTGTCAGTGTTCGCATTCGCCGTAAACAGCGTTTCAAAATGCAAGTTCCAGTCGTCGGAGCGGATAGAATTTTCGGTATTATTTGTTCCGGACAGGTTCTTAAGTTTCTTCCAAAATGATTTAGGGTTATTGATATTTGAGCATAAGTCATCAAGCTTTGTCTTATAAAAAAGGCGTTTCTTATGGTTACAACTCTCCTTGAATTTTTTTTCGCCTGAACGTATTTATTCATATTAGTTTCCGACGAGTTAACTCGGAAATTATGCAATAACGAAAGTTTAGCCCGTTTATACTCGCGACATTCTTTGTCAAACCATTGTGGTCGGAGAGTGAATACTTTGCCTTTTGATTCCTTGAGGCAAACAGCTGAACATTGTTGAAAAATACCAACAATATGACTAACGATACTATTGATATTTTTGGAATTGTCATTTATAAAGCTGAGTGTCCGTGACATAAACTCGTTTGTTAACGTATCTTGTAAAGAACCCATGAACAGTCCTTAGTTGTTTTGTTCAAAACAATATTTTTTGCGGTTCTTCCTAGGGTTGGGCATATCAGCGGTTTTATCTACTTTACATTTAAATTTGATTTCTAGCGGGAAATGACATGACTCAGTTCGCTCGCCGATTCGAGAATTTAGGACCTCGTTGAACAAATATTCAGACAAAATGGCATAATCAATGACATTTTTGCCATTGGCGTTAACAAACGTTAAGTGCCCATAATTTTTATCTTCACCCAGTCTACCATTAGCAATAAATAGATGGTTTGTAATGCAAAAATTTAATAAAAATTGGCCCTGACTATTAATTACTTTTTCTTTGAGCAACGTTTGTCAAATAAGCTAGTTACTATGCCATCGTACTCCCTTAGTATTGGTAGATTCTCCCAAGAAAAATCAACAATAAAGTCTGCCTGATCTGATGTTCTTGCGTTTAAGTCACCAAGAAGTACAAAGTAGTACTCGTTTAAATTAAGGGGTAACTCACTTAGTGCATATTCGAGGTATTTAATGCCAGAAAAGCACTAATTTTCATACGATGGTGAATTGTCTGGTGGTAGGTAAGAGAAGATTAAAAGCAAATCTTTTGTTGTGGCGACAATGGACTTTTTAACTTTAAAAGCATACAAAATTTGTGTGGGGTATCAATATGTGACACATAGTTTTTAAGAGAGTTATGAATGCACACACAAAAATCTGACATAGATCTACCTACATTTTGGAGACGAAGTGACTTTTTTGCATACATAACATAATCCGGAAAACTATTCAAACTGTCCAGGTCATGTTCATACCATGTTTCAAGTAAGCAAAATATTGTAATTGTTTTTAAATAATCAATAAAATCAGAGAACTCTAATTTCGGTAATAGTCCTTCAATATTCCAGCAGCACACATTAAGCGAGTCCGAATAATTGTCAGATAGACATTGACCATCCTCCTATCCGTTAATGGAAGTAATTGGGTCCCCATCCATCCTTACATGTTCGGAGATGTCACCCACCTCATGTACATGTTGGTCACCGTCGATGGGAGCCTACGGGGCTTTGCGTCTACCGGTGACGGTTCTGCGTTGCGAGGTAGGCTGTTGTAATGTATCTTTGACGTGCAGCTGCCCTTTATAGAAGTAGCCAAACTTGCCATGCTCTCGAAGGGAGCTCAGTGTATTTCTCTGGGTCCTCGTGAGGTCGTCACCTATACGGATGCCTTGCTTGCGTAATTCTTCGCGACCTCTATACGCACGCGCCTTGTCGTCCTCAAATCGAAAGGTGAGAATGGTCAAAGCAAGGGAGCCATCTTTAGTGCTGTTAAGGACTTGAATACGTTTAATGTCATCCGGAACCCAGTTTGTGGTTGGGCTTGCGACCTTAAGTATGTCTGATATTGCTCTTGATTTGTGTTCCTTTTCATCGAGCCTTTGGTCAATGTGCCATCCAAAGATCCTCATGTTATTCGCAATCGCTTCACGGTTTAGAGATTCGATATTTTCCTGGAGAGACTTTATAAGATCATCATGTTCGTTACATTGGTTATGCAAATGGTCGACATCTAGTCGCAGGTTTTCTGTAAGGTCCTGCCCGTCGGAGATGTTGCGTTCAATGTCAAAAATACGAGTATCTGTGTTTTCGCATTTCGTATTTAGTGTTCGTATTTCACCGGGTAAAGCTGTATTTTCGTCTTTAAGATTGTTGACATCATGTTTAATTTCGGACATTTCTTCGCGAATCAACCGCATTTCGTTCAAAAGACTAGCCTCTGATGATCTTATAGCAGCGAGAATCGCGTCAAGATCCGTTGGACCGGGGTTTAGTTCCACGTCTGCTGCTAATAGAAGCACAGTTTCCTTAATGTTGTTTCCAAGGTTTACCTGCGAGGGAGCGTGCGGTAGACCAATATTAGCTGGGTGGATTGATGTTACAATATTTGCACATGCTGGGAAGTCAGCCTCATTTTCCATGGACTGGCACATGCTTTTACCTGCTAAAGGTAGGGTTGCCACAAAATTGACTGCATGCATGGCGGCCACGTAGTAGTGTAGTATCAGGGGAATACATATGCTGGAGGCAAAGATGCGTAAGTGTATGTCCGATGATTTCACATATGGGGAGTAATGTCTGTCTTTATTTCCAGGTTTATTGCCAGATTGTCTATGCCTTCTCGATGGCAAAAAGGACCCAATCCGTATGCGAAATGTTACTGCATCAACACCCATTTTAATAGTTTTCCTCGATTTACACTGGGATAGCTAACAAGCTACTAGTGCGAACACAATGGTTTATATTTACCTAGGTATTGTGTTGACCATTGTCCAACGTCTGTTAATCCGATTGTCGATACATGCACTGTCCAGCGGCTATTTATGCAGGTGTACACTTTACCTGTTCTTTATGCAGTTTAAATTTTAAAATAGTTGAAATGTTTATTTTCAAAATACACCACTAACTTTTCACAATTTTCACAATTCAACACAGTTTTATAATCAGTATAGGTTTGTATAGTTAGCAATAACAATCTTCGGTAGTTATCGTCACTTTAAGCACGTTAAATCACACAAATATTCACCGAGCAAAAATATAAGTCTGACCTGTGCGCACACACCGATTCACAAATAAACGTACACAATATAAAAAATGACAAAGAGTGCAAACAATTTACTGTTTATAGTCGAATGCTCACAGACGCTCATGCCTCAGTTGCAATCGCTCATAACGATGTGCGACATTATGAGACATAGTTAACGAATACACAGGGTCTATTTTGGTTTTTCTCAAGAACCCATGTATAGGAGAGACACAATAGTAAAAGCCCATTTTCCAATCGGCTCGTATAACATGTTTTAAAAATCCCTGTCTATAATCAAACAGGCACAATTTAAACCTATGCACTGAATTAGGATGCATTTATAAAGTTGTATTTTATGTATTTTACATGCACCACCGTCACTCAACATGCACATACATTGTTTTGGCTGTAAATTATTCTTTAATCGGCATAAACTTTGAATTTCATAAATTTACCCTTTCGCAAAGTAGATTACATTGCTAGCTATGGTGAGTCTGAGGGGACAAGGCGTACCTTGCAGTGTGTCGAATTGGTAACCGGAAATAAATTTAGATGCATTAAACGGCTTCTAGGTGTCCAAATGCTTTCAGCAATCGTCTCTTTTATTCACATTTAAGGCCTATTACAGCGCAATTTGCCACACGATAGTAATTTACCGTTTTATGTTGCCCATCGGCTCACCAAATAACACCACTACAAAATGGAAATGACTGTAATAAGACAGACAACTGTCTCTAATGAAAGTCTGAGAGATAAAATGTACAGGCGAAACCCCTAATTCACGAGAACAACACTAAAGTGCGTTTTATGAATAAAATTGTGCAATTAACGTTACTAGGATTTCATTAGAAGTTAAAAAGTTCAAAGCATAAACACGCACAGTTAAGCCATTTAGGACGCATCACGGCGAAAGATAACACAACCTTTGCGGCCACAAAGTTCATGCAATCAAACTTCTAAATTTGTATTTTTGAAATCCGTTGATGTTTGCTGGCTTTTACGGCAATATTTGTTTTCTTAACACGGCCATAATTATTTTATGTATAGTGTTAGATGACTTGAAAATCACTCTCCATTTAACAAATCGCTTTTCATGACAAACGGACTCTACTCTTGGATTAATGGTGCGTATTGTTATGTAAACACTGTCAGGATGGATTGAATTACTTCTGATACAGCAAACTTGAACGATGTGCAAACAAGCGTTCGGCTCCAGTATGAGAAAAATAACAACAATTTAGCCGCGTCACCGAAGGCTTCGTTGTGTCATGATCGGACAGGTTACCTCCTGACCTGAGTGCGCTTAAATTGAATGCTCTGAAAGTACGCTGATTCATTTTTGCATGACGTCATGAGTATTGTTTGACCCACGAAGAGATCGTTGGGTGTTAACAGAGCTTCTCTATAATAGTGTCCTGTGCTTGATCCCAAGCGTCGTTTCGGGAACGGATTCTTATTTAAATAGGTTTTACAGCCGATCGATAATGGCAAGATTTTTTTTGTATTTATATAACAACATACACACGTGCCTTATGCTCTCTGATTTACAGATAATTTGATGGCTAATGCGACTGGAACCCAGTCTGACAATACATTTAAACAAGATTATCTAGCATGCCAAACAGACAGATAACGGAATGCTATAGAGGGCGTCTGCCATAATTCTATACACCATATGCTGATATAAAGAAGTTAATTTGAAATTAATACGGATGGGTAATGTAGGAAACTGCCATATTACTAAATAAACGCGTAATGTTTACTATTTCGTGTATTAAGAAACAGAAGGAGCTTTAATACGTCGGCAGCTGATAGTATAAGACAGCAACGCATAATATCCATTCCCATTGAGAGCAGTGTACGATATTGTTAGCCAGTAATATGAGTTGCTTGCTGTAGTTGAGTTATAAATGTTTTACCCATAAAAATGTTCTAAGACCATTAGTATGACCTATTTCTGTTAATGCGACTAGTTTAAGGGATGGACATTTGCTTTTATCTTTCGTCAAATTCGGTAAACTGACTTTAATTAATTTGACCAATTTATTTAAGTTCGATTGCATGTGTGCTGGATAGAATCAGTACATTTTGTCTTTTGGGGAGATCTAAAGTACGCTCCCACTGTTGGGATCGAACGCATGACCCCCAGTCGCTAGGCGGTTACCGTATCCACTACGCCACGTCGACACTTATTGACTTCCCGCAGGACTTGTCAAATCATTTCAGATGTTATTTTCTTTTCTGATCTTAG
Source organism: Dreissena rostriformis (assembly GCA_007657795.1). Lineage (NCBI taxonomy): Eukaryota > Metazoa > Mollusca > Bivalvia > Myida > Dreissenidae > Dreissena > Dreissena rostriformis. The sequence continues at coordinate 837,124 of VMBQ01000211.1, forward strand.
TGATGTGATGTCTTTTAAATTAATAATTTAATTTCTTTAACAATTATGTAATGTACGGCTCCTTGTTTATATGAGAATGGGCTAATAACAAGGGCTATATATAATATTTGAATACTGAATAAACACACGCAAAGAATAAGAGAACATTATACCTATACATAATACGTCTGGTACGAACATAGCACCTCAAAATAAACAAGCATTAATAATTATTTATCACCCTTTCCTCTGCAGTAATCTGTACATTCATTCCAACGAATGCACTCGTTATACTTGTGTTAGGAACTTGTTACAGCTGAACGCATGATGTCTACCTAGTATATTTACAAGGCATACTGGAAGTATTTTTTTTTAAATATACCCGGCTACACACACCAAAACATCTAAAAGAATTACGTTTGCGTCAAATCTGAACATCACATTCAAGTTACGCGTATCAACGCCAAGAACAGAAATAATTTGAACGAATCATAAAATCCACAACGTAAGATGCAAACTTAACATAACCATATCACATATATCGGAAATATTCACGCATACCATATGGATATAAAAATGATAATACAGCATGGAAAATGTGTTAGCATTATCACATTTCATTTCAATCAATTCATCGTGCTTAAAATAAACGTGCATATTCGTAGGAACACTATTTTGTTCAGGATTCTTTCGTACCTATGCGTTTTTACACTTTGCATTACACATTACTATGTCCAACATGTTCAAGGCTTACACGAGAAACATGTAGACGTTGTTTTTTGTCAGTGCGAAACAAGTGGTGCAGTGTGTTGGAGGTTTATGTTCATAGCTGACATGTTAAGAACAGATACAAGGAAGCGGGATACCTAACAAACTCGGTAAAGGCATCACATCAGTTCATGTCAATCAGAGAAACAAGCAAAAACTGAATGCAATAGCCAAATCATGCGTAACGGAACCGCTGGTGGGCTGTAAGTTAAATACTCTTATCACTTTTCCGTTTGCAGTTAAACTTGACAATCAGTTACCAATCCTCGCATGAGAACAAGTGCTACTTTAATTGATGTCCGTTGACTATTTACATTGCAACACGATGCTTCGGTAAGCCCTGTTTGGGATCAATACACAAACAACTATTACCTTGGTTATCAACATATTGCCCTCGTTCAACATGTCGCTCATGGCTCGGTTTTATTGTTATGGAACAATAATTTCTTCCCACATTTCGAGCTGTTAAACTTTTTACGGCTCAAGCAGATTGGTTTAAAACAAGATGGAAACAACTATTTGCACTTGGAACACGATTAATTCAAATCAATTTATGTTTCAGATGTTTGCGTTAAAAAAAGTCTGTGTTTATCTTTTTTAAATTAAGTCTGTATGTGTAAGTTTTTAAAGAATGATCGAAGACCACTGTTTCACTAATATCATAATTAAATTAAACCGTGTAATGAAATCCCATATCCTAATATACTATTTATTCAGAATATCCTTTTAGCTTACGGTGATGCCAACATATTTACATGTTGGGTGAATTCAAAATGTTTTTCTAAAATAAATACGTATCGAGCAGAATATTACACGCTATGGACAACTTGCGACAGAGCTATTAACATTTGGAAATGAAACGCATTCATTATGCATCAACTGGACCTTGAAAGCGCCCATCTAACTTTTAAGTTACGATACGAGTGATTATTATGTTTAAAAATAACAGGAATACAATTTGTCGTCAACACATTAATTAATTCATCTCGTTAGATCAATTAATAATATATTTCGAGTAAAGTGTCAAACAACTTTTATGAAATTAATGAGTTACAAATGTCTAGTTTTTCCGTACTTATTCTCACTATCCGATGTTTAGAAATACAACAGCAGCGATACCCTATCTAAAGTGGCAAACAAGTTCCATTCAGGGGCTTACAACTTGGCTCTTACATACATGCTGCCCTAGTGTTTGGCACACGAAAAAGGGACAATAACAAAACGTGTATCATGCATAATGTAACAATATTCGAAATCAAGGAAATGCAGATTCAAATAAGGACTAGTTATAAACAGAATATACATGCGAAATAAGTGAATTTGTTTGCTTTTATGTATTTATCTTAACATCTCTGTTATGTTTCTCGCCATTAGAGCGGCCGTAAATGATTGTTAACGCAGTCAGAATTGATATTCGCCATTTAACCATGGAAACATATATCGCGTTTATAGATTGATTAGCTACAGCGCTGATTGTGTTTATACCAGAGTCCGCTGTCAACGGATGACTATTTTATATTATGTTCATTCATTACATCGTAGTTAATTAATCTTAATGGCAAGCAGTAAAGAGCATTTGCAATATATGTTTTACAACAAAACGTGCCAGCTTCACTCGTTGTTTTTCATTTTTTAATGAAATGAATACTGCACAAAAGAACATGCACTACATCAAGAACAGTATCAATTATACAGGTCATCGTAGACTGTTATATACATTTGTTCGAATTTCGCAATAAAAATCATTGACTGCAATTCCGTAGTTCAAATGTGTAATAGTAATTCCAATATCTTAATCATGCTTCTTATAGACAAAGTACAACATCTTTGGTATGCAGTTTTTTGGTATCTTACTTATACCGTCAGCACCACAGCCATTATCTAAAGTCAACGAAAGGAGCATTTGAGATATGTTTTTTTTTGCAAATACTGCCACAGTCTTAACAGATTATGAGGATTTTCTTGGGAAAAAGTCTAATCCGGTCGGGGAATGGGAAAATGTGCAAAACGCTGTAAGATACACTATTATTCGGTAAAAAATAGACTCAAGTGAAACACTAAGAATAGCATACGAAAATCTTATTTAAGATATGAGCAATAACAGTGTTCGTTGGGCAATTCTTATGTATGTATGGGGATTTTATTAAATTAAACTAAGAATTTTATGGATTTGGTCATTAAGAATTATCGTGTCAATAAAACTGAGCACTTGTTCATGAACACATGAGAACAATTTTAAAATTATTGTATACAAAACAACAACTACTTAGATGGATTTGTACTACATTACCGATGAGCCTTTCTTATTGATTTATATGCACTACACAAGCGATAGTTGTAGTTTCAATTATGCCTTTTATAATATTATTTATGAATCAACAGGATCTAGAATGCGTTATGCAGACTGATGCCTTAATCGATTGTAAATCAATCTCATTTATTAATTAAGTGCTGTGTCAAGTAAACGGTTGCCTTCATGTAAAGTAAACAGACCAGATAAATATGGTTCGCGTGTAGGCACATAATGGCATCTTGTTAAGTCAACCGATATCGCCTGTGCACTAATATATACGCACTATTGCTAGAAACTTGAGTCTAAAACTAAAGCAACAGTGACGAAAAAAGATATAATGCAGACGACCGTAAACAAATCAATACAATACCAGGTGACATAGGTTTGCCCTGAAGCAGTGACATAAATAGCACAGACTCTTGGTTGATAAGCTATTTTTGCGTAAAGTTAATGCATTCCAGTGTACGAAGATATACGTAAAACTCGGTTTACATTAATTTTCTTTTAAGTTAAGTGATTGTAGATTCATAAGAAATAATGTTTTCTAGATCGTGAGAGCAGAACATAAATGAGCGAGTCTGAAGATAGATCATTAGCTTTAAACGTGTCATAGTAATTGAAATTTTAGCATATTTGAAACTGTATTCTAAATGAAATGTAATATGGGATTTAAATACATTATTCCGAATATCGTAACGCATGGTGAATGTTTAAAGTCTAGCCTTAAATTAGAAGAGATGAGACAAGTTGTAGGGATTCAAACAAAACAGTCTGATCTGTTTGAATTAGAACTATCGTTTCCAGCTTTTTTCCTAAAATTTAACTGGAAGGCATTTCAGTTCACTTACATGGACAAGTCTAGGGCATAGAAGAAACACAGTCTATTACGGTGACACTTCTGAATTTGGAAATAATTCTAAAGAATTCAACATTAATATTACTTTAAAGGTCATTGATCATTGATTTTCGTTTTTTGGTAAAATCCATTAAATGAATAAACTTACAAAACTGTTATATTTGAAATAAGTTTAAATAATTTAAGTAAGACAAAGAGGACATTGTTTTGAAACAAACAAGTGGCCAAACTGTGAACAAGTTAAGTTATGTTGAAGATTTAACCCTCGAATAAAACAAATTGTCCTATCGACAAAAAAACATATTTTGAGTTTTGTTCACTAAGATAAATGTGTTCATTTGTCCCTGCAAATGATGTTTCCTAGGCGTTGACCATAGTTGTATGGATCATTTGTGTTTGAGCTTGTCTTGTGCTTTTGTCCCCTGTCATTGTTCTATCCGTAAGTAAATGACCTATCGATGATAATATGTATCTCCAGCTGGTGCAAATGAAGTTCTGCTTTGTTTATCTTAGTTTGCGACAGTGTGTTTTTGTATTTTTATGTGTTTTTTAGTCATTTTACTAATCGTTGGCCTCTCAACGAATTCAGACTTCCATCATCTGGATCATTTATTTGACTGATAATTGTTAAGATTAGAATACGGAAAAAAATGTCACGTTATTCATAAATAATAAACAAGTGTAGCCGAATCGATATTTGAACAACAGTATTGAGGCTCGGATTCTTTTAAAAAGTATTTAAAATGTCAGTGTTCTATAAATGCCGCAATCGTATACCTGCTCAAAAAGCAGATCAATATAGACAAATACACACTACACGTAAAGAAATCAGAAAACAGGTGTTTTATGTCTTGCCTTGTATTCGCTAAATGCCCAAGAAATACATTTAGCAATAACTGACGGCTGTTATTCTTAAGTATTTCCTTGTGGAATACGATGAGATATAATTAAAACAAATTAATATTACCCGCGTCATGCGAAAATGGGCCTTATTCAATATGCGACCTCCGTTTCTGTAGACCAGTCTGCGCTATCGCGTAGTCTGGTTAGGAACTACCATGTCCCGTATAAGGTCACAAAAGGTTTCGTGATCTCGTACCGGACCGGGTAGCTCCTGACCAAACTGCGCGAACTGTGCTGGAGCTACGCTGGCCGCATGACGTGGCTACCACGATGTGCCCATTGCATACGCACCCTGTTGACGTGTGTTCAGCCTTACCTGAGATTTATTAAATGCATTGTCGAGCAGCTAAGTCATCTGGTTTTATTAAATAAAATACCCTTATAGTTGCATGTTCTTCTAGTTTTTGCATAAGTTAAAGTAGATAAATAAAACTAAATCTTAGAGACTTTACCATTTACAAACACATTTAAACATCTTGTATTGTTCCTTAGCCACGGTATTTCTCCAAACGAATTATAACAAAACTGGTGTTTTCACATTTTTTATTGTTGTTTTGTACACAAAATTACGTCAGCAAAATAAAGAAAACCACTAAACCATATGCACTCGTAGAAGATAAAAAATAACTGGCATAAATGTTCTCCAGCTTCGATAAGAACATCAAAGTGTTCAAACCTATAAAGGATCTTGTGCATTTAGTATCACCCAGGCTGTAACAAGCTAGCATTGGATGCATTAAAATCATTAGAAACAACTCATCTGTGTGGTCGCGAATGAAATAATATGGAGTAATAAACATGCGACAATAGTACGAAATTAGAACTACATTAGTGTATAGACCCAGCGGAGGGAACTGTTTAATGACCGCATTCTGGAACAAGCAAGCATAAGTTACTGATCTGCTGTCAAACCAGTGGAATAATCACCAGCATACAAATAGTGTTACACCAGTGAATCAGTTTTTGTATGAATATTTTACTGCGTTACTTTAAAATGAAAAAAGTGTGATCATGTATTATGTATATGTAAAATACATCTGTTTAAATGAGGCGTTGTTTTCAGATATTTACAGTACAATTTATTTTTCTTATCTGTGTCGATACAAATTTAAAATGTTCATTACAAGCAGTCATCTCATGCCTCTAAACATGTTTTTAAATAATGACAGAGTGTGGCATTGCTCAATCATTACAACAACAACGTTTGCAGCAACTAATATTTGATTTTAGTCAAAACAATTTGAAACCAATCACCTCCGGCTCTTAACATACAAAGGGTGATGCGCTCTTGGATCGTGTGCAATCTTTATTACAGCCGTCTGGTGACTCTCGATCATAACTTATCACGTGATAAAACTATATCCATTAACTACAGCTCTCACAAGTTAAACACGTTCTTGTAGTAGATTTTGTCTTCCTTCTAAGGAGTCGCTGGATTAGGTGAATTTAGACAGTCTTCAATCAAGCTATACAATGATTGCGATGCTTGTAGAAACTGGTTTAAGCTTCCATGTTTTAAATTACTCGTGAAATTTCATTTATAAATGATAAACCAACATTGATATGGTCAACGAATCTATGACCATATCCTATAAATATTCAATACGGTGTGTAAATTGTACAGCTTACTTATTTCGAAACCACTTAACATGTGTATATGCATTTAAATGTTCATAGAAATGAATGAATACAACTAGACAATACAGGTTATTTGCAAAGTTGTAAACACAGTATGAACATAAATGTCGATTTATTGTTTATTACAATAACAATAGGAGAAGCCCACGTGCATGATATCGTTCAAAAATATCATTGTTTAACTCAAACAATAACAGCATTTTCCAGAATGACATTACTTTTCATTATGCACAACATTCATACTAATAAAGCATGCACGTTTTTTCAACACTTATTCTTTTTTTCCCCCTTTATTTTTGTTTTTAATGCATATTCAGAGCTGAATATTGGCACCGATCCAGAAATGCGTCGGAGTCTCTGAGGGACGGTAAAACGATTGAGGAAAAAATGTTGTTTTAGATTTAGAATCTTCTAGTTAATATCTGATATGGTGTATCCATTTAGGCCGATGCCTAAACTAAATCATACTTCATTTAACGCACATTACGACCTTTTTCATATGAGTTTATATTTAATCTTAGTTATCATGTGCATAACGTTTCCTTAAATACGCAACATCACACATTTATAATTATGTACATGTACATGGTATGTATGTAAGGTTTCCACCTTTATGGAGAAAATTATAATTTTAAATGTTGTCAACAAATCAATATGCTTCATAAAAAAAAACTAAATATCGTTCCAAACTTGGAATTTTAATGTACCTATATCATTACAAACGACAAAAGGTGTATGAAATATGTCACTATAAATTTATGTTAACAAGAACGCCAGGCGTAACTTGTATATTACCAAATGACGTAATAACATTTTAAATCACACTCATAACCAACGCCACCATTGTCCCCATTCTCTTGTCCACCATCTTTCTCTACATTCATGACAANCTCTGCGAATATAACATTCAATGAGTAATGGAAAGTTTAGATATTTTATTATTCTCTAGTTATATTGATATAATGGGAAAACAATTGCCCTTATGTAGGACGAATTGCAATCAATTATCTAATTCATCGGGTACAATGTACTATGTATGTTTTAGTTTTAAAGTGTATATAATGTTCGAGTTAGGCGCCATGCTTTCTGTCTAAATGTCAGAATAGATTGATTCAACAGTATTATTGAAGGTTATCAGGTCGTTCACTCGATCTAAAGCTTGTTTTTGCGGGAATAGAGAATTGCTAAGAAAAGTCCACGGGGAAATTATCCGGAAAGCAAAGCAAAAAACTCTTAACAAAATTAGACATAGGCCCACATTTGCTACCACACTTTTATTGAAACAGGACTGCAGAACGTGCGCAACATCTAACTAATGGCGTAATCTTTACAAAAGTGATTATACTGGGACACAGTTAAGCATGCTGACAGTTGTACTGTTCTCATTTAAGACTGTTACTGTTACGCGCGGAACAATCGCGTCATTTGGCTTGTTTACATGACATTTGTTTACATTGTGTGTGTTTATGTTTGTCTGGTAGCTTAGTCGCTTTGTTATGTTTGCAAGAATCAAATTTTCTTGTGTTGTTTGTTTTAAATGATGGCACAAACATTATGTTCGGATAAGTGTCATATACGGATTATCAGATACAAGCGTCGAAACATTTGTAACGACAACAGAACGTCAATGCTGACCTCGCTTTGAAGCATGCACTTTCTATATTCTAGTATTTATACAGTAATTACGGGCCATTGGTCAATATGCAAATGCAGGGCGGAATATAATAGCACTGATCCAGATATGCGTCGGAGTCTCTTTGTTTCGGTAAACTGGCTTGAAACGTATATTCTTTTTTATATTAACTGAATAGCCGATTGCATGCCATTCCATCAGATTCCGCGGCATCAATATATCATCGTATTTCAATCAACATATTTTCTGCTGGATTCAGCTGGATTGGGATTTGAAACAGTATAATACTGAGTATTATTGATGTATGCTGATATTTGATAGTTTATATTAACCGTGTCGATGCTGAACACAGAATGCATGAGCTCCGTCGTCATCAGCAACATACATATAAAATATTCAATTATCAGTATATGCCGTATTGAAAGATATTTGATCCTGGAACTAATTGTGTCTAACATCGCAACGTCTGACAACTGTTAAATGACCTTGGAAAAACAGGGTGTGACTAACATAAGTAAACATCCCGCACATGGTTTGATCAAATGTCTATTGCAAGAACCTAATAATTTGTTGAATATATTCAGTTTAGAGCGTAAATGGTAACCGGAGAAGGACGTGGTTTAGAAATTGAATCCATTTGCGATCGTATTTGTGGTGAGATTTCACATGAGAATTTGTTTGCTATCGATCATCATTATAGCTATGTCGACTTTCTTTGAAAACCTGGTTCAAAAGTTTTCAATGCGACATGTGTATTTTAAACATACTTCATGCTTAGGGGACATATAGCAATCATACGGCTATATGTCTGACTGTCCGTCAAGTGTCTGTGCGAAGAGTTTCCATTCGTTATGAAAGGATGCAAAAGCAATTGCATTAACTTACAGATGACAATGAAAGGAAATTCCGAGTAAAATGACCACCATAGTGACTATAATTTCAATATTTGTGTGGTTTTTATTTTCTTTATTTTCTTGTTGCTGCACATTACTCCAATATTATAGAAAGAATTAAATTGAAAAAAAAGACGATGAACGAAGTGGGGATTACATGGTATTATGTCTTCAATAGAACTATTTGGGGAAAAAATACATGTCTTCGAAAGCATTCTTTTCACAATATGTATTGTTTTTTATGCTGCGCTTTTAAGACTTTCTCGTCTTAGGTACAGCTACTAAAATGAGTAATTTATTTTCGACGTTGATAACGTTAAAACACTAAAATCGGTAACACAAGACATTTTAATGTATACTAATCATAATTTTGCTTTACTTTGAGAAATTCAAATAAATCAGAAGCTTTATTTCCAAAAGCACTTACCAAAGATTTATGGTCACTTTTTTATTCATGACGTGTAATTCGTGTGAACATTCGATATTTAAGAAAAGCACTAGAAAATGAATAAATGAACGTCAGAAACAGTTCAAAGTTCTCTACCATTAAAGCAAAATCCTTTGAAAAACTCGAATAATTGTTTACTTATACTTATCTCTAGAATCGAAGCAGATGGCCTGACTGATGCACGGATAGACTGAAGAATAGAAAGATAAACATACCTTTCGATTGCTTGAAAGCTCCTTTTGTGGTTAATACAGTTCACTTGTTTACTGGGGGAACATGACGTGTGTACAGACAATTGGGAAAGCATCTGTCAATAGTGCAAACATTCACTAATGACAATATTTACACAATCCCACAGAGAAACACGTGCGGTATTTTCTCGCGTATGATTGGAATTATTTTTAGAGAAAGTACTATATTGAGTAGATAATATTGAATCAACACTTAAAACAGAACGGTAAAGGTTATTGATGTTCACGATAAATGCTTAAGTCCTGAAAATAGTGGCTTAAGTATTTAGCGAAAAGAAAAGTAACAGGTTAATTTACAAAGATATTATTTCAGCATACTTTATTAAACAAGTATCAAGCATGTAGCATTAAGAAAAAAACTCTCATTGTACACACATATGTTCTGAGAAAACTGGGCAAAATGCTTGTGCGTAAAGTGTCATCCCAGATTAGCCTGTGCAGTGCGCACAGGCTAATGCGGGAAGACACTTTCCGCATAAACTGCATTTTCGCTAAGAAGAGATATCATTTAAACGAAAAATTCCATAAAAGCGGAAATGGTCGTCCCTTATTAGCCTGTGCGGACTGCACAGGCTAATCGGGGATGACAATTTACGCACAAGCATTTTGACCAGTTTTCTCAGAACACGCCCATATGTCATAAATACATACAGTAATGTTTGTAATACGATATTTAAATATAATAACATACTAATACCCACTGTAAAAGGTTAATGGTAGTATGCGTTTAATGCATAAAAGGAAACTAAGTCATATCAAAATAAATAAACAACTGGAACCTACGAAACACGGTTAAGACATAACAAAATTCGTTCATGTTGTTTTGTGTTTCTTTTGAAATGACGAAAGTAAGCTTCGTAAGTTGAACAATTAAGATTACCTTTGTTGCTTTTTTTGTTTCCCTTATTTTAATGAGCCTCCTTCAAGTTTTTGGAATTTGGTAAATGCCATATGCGGAGAGAGTAGCTCCTGTCCAGCCTGGGCATTTGTGTAGTCCAGTCAAGAGCTAACCTGTCCGCCATCAATTAACGCAATGTTTTCCGGTCTCATTAGCGGCATATCTAAAGCTTCACCTTTCCGATATATACAAAGCCCATTTTCGCACGACGCGAGTCAAATGGTGTCCACATTTGCATACATATGCCAAAGTGATGGGAAAAGCTTAATATATACAATGAAAACTGACTCCGCCATATATTCTGACATGTGTGATGGTAATGAGGAAAGCTTAATATATGAAATACACACTGATCCCGCCATACACCCAATGTTGCGCATTTCTTTGTCCATATGAAGATGAGAGCAAGATTATAGACCATTGTTTCAGTCTGTGTATAGCTTTTGACAGTATCGTTGCTTAGCACAATAAAACAATTCTGCGTATTATATCAAATTTGAGTATCGCCATAAGAAATAGCAATCATATCTGTTGTATGTAACGATTTGAGGCAGAGAAGCATGTTGTGTTCAGATGCTTTCACAATCATGCTAGTATTGCATTTTTAAGACAATTCTTTGATGTTTAGGGACATTTAAATTGATTTCCTGAAGAAGAAAGGGCACCTTTCGAACGGTAGCCCCCAGGCCATAAGGCCGAGGCCAACACTTAAAAATGTTTCACACAATGCAATACTGAAGAAAAGAACAAAAACAAATCGACTTTTGTCGAATGACTTGGGCGAATATGTTGTGTTCCTTTCTTTCAATATACATTGTTAACATGTAACAGAACTGTAAAATAAAACTTATATTATGAAATGTACGGCTAATTACAACACAATAAAACGAGTATCACGTGACCAGCATGTAACAATTAGTAAACGATTGCGCAAAAGTTTGACAAATTTGCTCGCCTTTAGATTATGATGAAAGGCACAGCACAATAATCAAACGTCATAACACACACGTACATAATTAAAACAAGTGGTCAAAATAATGAATACAACTTGAATAATAGGACATGATATTTTATAGGCGAATCTTAGATTGCCGAATGCTAATAGACGCTTATGTCTCAATTGCAAATGTTCATAACTAAGAGTGACATTATGAGAAATATTTAACTAAAAAATGGCGTCGATTGTTGTTTTTCCTCAAGAACCAGAGGCACTATAGGAAGAGCTCATTTGCCAATCAGGACTTTTTCAAAAACTTGTGTTAAACCATAGAAGCATTTTTTAAATCTATGCTATGAATTTTCCTAATGCATTTGATAAACAAATAATCATTTATATAGTTGTACTCCATATACTCAACGCGTAACATGCACATATATTATTTTGTAAAGTATAATAGTGATGCGAATATTTCTTTTATCGGCATAAGCTTTGATTTTAATAAATTAACCATTTAATTTGAAGCCATTTTATCAAAAAGTGACGATTCTATGTGCGAAGTAGAGAATATCTTTAGCCATTATGAGTCCGAGGGGAATATCCGTCTGTTGCGGTAAACCGTAAATCAATTTTAAGAAATGGCTTCTAGGTGTCCGAATGCTTTCAGCAAATCCGCTCTTTTATTCCTGAAAAAAGGCCTCTTATCGCGCAATTTGCCACACAGTAGTAATTTACCGTTTTCTGTTGCTCATAGGCTTACCAAATTACACCAATACACAATGGAAATTACCGTAAGGAGACAGGCAGCGTCATAAACGAAAGTCGGAAATAAAATGTACAGACGAAACCCATAATTTACGAGAACAACAATAGAGTGCGCTTTCTCGAAATTGTGCCATTGACGTAGATTGTATTTCATCAGACGTTCAAAAGTTCAAAGCATAAACACGCACAGTTAGCCGATTTAGACATATCATGGAGAAAGTTCTCCTAATCTTTGCGTCGCCGCTATTCGCGCTAGGACACTTCTTACTTGTATTCGTGTCATATGTTGATGTTTGCTGGATTTTGCGTCAATATGTTTTATCAGGCGCACGTGTACCTTTTATGTAAAGTGGTAGATGAATTTCTATCAACTTTATTATTAACACATCGCATGTTAAGACAAATTGACTCTACTCTTGGATTAATGATGTCAATCGTTATCAAAGCACTGTAAGGATGCATTGCTACTGACAATGAAACATTCAACGATGTTCAAACAGGCATGCGGCTACAGTAAGAACAAAAACAACAACATTTGAGCCGCGTCACCGACCGAATGCTTCGTGGTGTCTTTAGTGCACAGGGTCGCTCCTGACCAGAATGCGCTTAATTCGCATGCTGGTCTGGAGCTAAACTGACACATGTTCGCATAATCATTGGAACTGATCGTTATTATTCTAATGTAAAACCAAGTCTGTGTCGGTACGTCATGAGTATGTACGTGGTCCAGCTAAAGATTATAGAGTGCATGAAGTTCTCCTCTAGGTTAGTGTCCACTGCTTGGTCCTGACCGATATTTATTTGAAGTGTCTTTTAAAACGATGAGAACGACATTCTTACTGCAAGCCAATCTATGCTGTTCCCTGGTTGACATATAATTGGCTGGTTAAGGAGATTGGAATTTATTCTGACAATCAATTAAAACAAACAAGATTATCTAGTAGTCAAACCATTTCATGCCGAACTGAAATGTTTTGAAACAACTAATGCTACGGAGGGAGTGTGCCAATAACTCATATGTTGTAATACAAATTAGTTACATGTGTAACTAATATGACTATTTAATTTTGGAAATTGTCATATTACTAAATCAACGCGCAGTTTTTGCTATTTCGAGTAGTAAAAAGCAGAAGGAGCTTGTTTAATACATGGAAGCAACGCATAATTTCCGTTCAAATTGCGAACTGTTTGCAAAATTATTTGCTAGTCATGTGAGTTTATTGTTGTAGAGGAGTAATACATGTTATATATCTATGAACATTAGTTTAACTTATCTTTATTAATGCGACGGGTAAAAAGGAATCGTAGTTTGTTTCATTTTCGTCAAAATTCGGTAATCTGTCAGTTGTTGTTAGGAACATATTACAGCTGAATGCATGATGTCGTTTACAATGTATAAGTATTTTTTTGTAAAACATGTCGTTTTACACCAAATCTAGTTTAATTTAGTATGCGGCGAATCCGCGAAACACTGTCAAGTATACTGCACTGTACATTTAATTTAAAACAACGAAGAACAGAAATAATTTACACCAATCATAACGTACACAAGGTAAGGTACACACTCAACATAAACCATATCACATTGGCAGTGTTCACGCATACCATATGGATGTTAAACAGATAATAAAACATTGAAAATGAGTTAGTGTTATCACATTGTTTTTCAATCAATTCATCGTACTTAAACGTAACGTGCAGACATTCGTTGCAACACACTTTCTTCAGGATTACGTTTATACACTTTGTATTACATTCTTCTCTTTTATGACTTACACGAACAACAAGTAGACGTTGTGTTTATTCAGTGTGAAACAAGCATTGCATTGTTTAGGACGATGATGAGAATAGTTGATATGTGAAGAACATTTGCGAAATAATTTTGAAACACAGAAACAAGGGAACGGAATACCTTAAATAATTGCGCAAGGCATAAAAGCAGAACATGTCAATCAGAAGAGACAAATAACATCCGAATGAAATAGCCAAGAGACAAATAATATCTGAATGGAAAAGCGAACGCTTGCGTAACGTTCTTGAAAGAGATGGGTCAATTATTGTTAGAGTACCGCTGGTCGGCTGAAAGTAAAGTAATATCATCGCTCTTCCTTTTGCAGATAAAAGTGGGAATTAGCTACCAACAACTGGTACTTTCATTGATTCCCGTGGACTATTTACATAGCAATACACTTGATCGGTCATCTCCGTTTGGGATCAATAAACAAACAACTATAACCTTCGTTATCAGCCTTGTTTCCTCGTTCAACATTTCGTTAATGGCATATATTTATTTTTAAAGAGCAATAACTCATTCCAACATTTCGAGCTGTTGACGTTTTACTGTTAGAAGGGATTGAAAATGAAAAGGATGGTAACAACTATTTGCACTCGGAAAAAGATAACTTCAATACAATTTGTGCTTCATGGAAACAGATATCGTGTTAACAGATTCTCTACGGAGCTGATTGTGTTCATACTAGAGTCCGTTGTCAACGGGTGATTGCTATGTAACGTTCATTATCTACTTTAACGTTTATTCATTTCTCCGTTATTAATTAATCTTAATAGCAAGCAGCAAAAGGCATTGGCTTCCGATTTTGCAACAACACGTGCGTACTTCACGTGTTATGTTTAATTAAATTTTTATATGAATAATGCACAACACAACATAAACTACATCAAGAACAGTATCAATTATACAGTTCATCGCAGAATATAACGTAAATGTTTTCAAATTTCGGAATTAAAAGCATTTACTGGAATCCCGTTGTTAAATCATGTAATATTCCCGAAGTCTTAATCATGCTAGGATAAGACAAAGTACCATGTCTTTAATGTACAGGTATGTGCACCACGTTCTTGTGTGTCTTATATAGACCTTCGGGAGCATTTCATCAGCACGGCCACTGTGTAATAAGTAAACAAAAAGGAACACTTGAGATAGTTTTCTTGCAGATTCAACCACAGTCTTATTAGATTAAGAGGAGTTTATTGAGAAGAACCTCCATACTGGTGCGAGGAATAGGAACGTTTGCAAAACAATGAAAGATAAATGACTATTCGGTACAAAATAAAGAGATTAAGGGAATAACTATGTATAACATGCGATAATATAATGTAAGATTTTAGCAAGCATAGTGTTCTCCTATTAAATTAAACTGTATTTGGTCATTAAAATATATCGTGTCAATACAGAAGTAACACTGACCGATGCTTGGTCATTAAAACAATAGAACACGTTTAAATTGATATAACAAAACAACCCATTATAACTTTTAAATTTGATATTTAAACGGTTCATTTTTTCCATTCACGATGTATTCTCTAACTGATTTAACAAGAGATAATTGTAGTTTCAAATATTCCTCTATCTATTAATAACGTGCTTTGTCAAGTAAACGTTTGCCATTATAATAAGTAAATAGTCCAGATAAATATGGTTCGCGTGTAGGTAAATAATGGCATCTTGTTAAGTCAACAGATATCGCATGTGCACTCATATATACGCACTATTGCCAGAAAGTTGAGCCTAAAATAAATCGACAGTGGAGAAAAAAAATATAACAGTTATATATCAACACAGGACAAAAGGTTAACCATGAAGCGGTGACATAAATAACACAGACTTTTGATTGAATAATTAATGTTTGCTGGAAGTAAATGCGAAGAATTACATTCAACTTGGTGAATATTAATTTCCATTCAATTATAGTGATTGTTGATTGATATGAAATAATAATGTTTACTAGATCAAGAGAGCAGGACATAAATTAGCGAGCCTGAAGATAAATCATTAGCTTCAAACAAGTCATGCTTATTACAATGTAATTATATTTTAAACTCTATTCTAAATGCAAGGTTAGATTTGCTCAGAATCCTTTATTACGAATGTTGTAGCGCATGATGAATGTATAAAGTCTAGCCTTAAATTAGACGAGATGAGACCAATTTTGGCACTGAAACAAAGCAAACTTATCTGTTCGAATTATATGTATGGTTTCCAGCTGTTTTTCGGGAACTTTTCCCGACAGGTGTTTTGGTACATTTTCATGGAAAAGTCTGTGGTATAGATAAATCTAGCTGTCCATTACAGTGACACTTCAAAATTTGGAAATATTTCTGAATAACGCAACATTAAAAAGTACTTTTAAGGGACATCGATCATTGATTTTCGTTTTTATAATGTCATAAAAGGAATATCCTTACACAACTGTAATATTTGGAATTGTTTTGTATAATTAAAGTCGCAAACAGAGGACACTGTTTTAAAATTGTCATTTGTCCAGCCTGTTTACAGGTCCCTGCAGAAAGCAAAAGGAGGTATTGCAGTTTTGAAGTAGTATGTTACGTGCCTTTCCGAAAGAAAGCATTACAAGAAACATGTACGATAATAACCTTAAGTTATGTTGGAGATGTAACCCTGAGATTAACGATTGTTCTATCGAAACCAAACAATATTTTGATTAAAGTTAACTGATATAAATGTGTGCATGCATCTATGCCAATGATGTTTCCTAGGCGATGACCATAATTGTTTCCATTTGTGTTTATGCTTAACTTATGCTTTTCCTCTGTCGTTATTCTATCCGTAAATAAACGACATAAAAGCGATGATAATATGTATATCCAGCTGTTTAAAATGAAGTTTTGCGTTTGTAACCGTTTGTTTGTGTATATTTTTGTGTTTCTTAGTAAGCTGATAAATATTTGGTCTCTAAACAAATTAGGAGTTTCGCCATCTGGATAAAAAATTTTTTTACTGATAACTGTCAAGATTAGAATAATGGGAAATTGTCACGTTATTTCTAAATAATATACAAGTCAAGCCGAATTGATATTTGAACAACATTAATGAGGGTCGCATCTCGTTTTAAACATACTTCACATTCCAGTCAAGGATTGTTATAATGCAACAATAATATAGCTGCTTAAAAATCTGATAAAAAAATCAAATACACACTACAAGTAAAGAAATCTAGAAATAGGTATCGAAGGTCTTGCCTTGCACTTGGTAAATATCCACGGAATACATTTGGCAATAACTGGAGGTTGGTAGTCTTAAGTATCTCCATGTGGAATAAGATGTGATATAATTTACACAGATTACTATGCCGCGCGTCATTCGAACATGGGCTTCAATCAATTTGCCACGTACGAAGCTCCAGGCCAGGTGCTACCATGTCCGTTATAAAGTCACGCAAGGTTTGATTGTCTCGTTACCGGACAGGGTAGCTCCTGAGCAAACTGCGCGATTGCATATGCTGGGCTTGTAACACATGGTTTGAGATCCGTTTTCGCATGACGCGGCTTCCACGATGTTCCCTTTTGCATACGCACCCTGTTAACGTGTGTTCAGGGCTACCATACCTGAGATTAATTGAATGAATTTTCAAGCTGCTTTGTCATCTGGTTTTATTTGATAAACTACCCTTGTAGGTGCATTTTCTGCTAGTTTTTACAGTTCATATACATGTAGCATATAAGTTAAACAAAATCTTAGAGACTTGACCGTTTTCACATACTTTTCAATATCTTCTATTTTGCCTACGTCGAGGTATTTCTCCAAAAGAGTTACAACTTAACTGGATTTTCCACATTCTTTTGTTGTTTTTACAAAGTATAACGTCAGAGAAATAAAGAAACACCACAACACAATATGCAGCCGTTTAATAGAATGAAATTACCTAATTGGTATAAATATTCTCGAGCTTCGATGAGAACATTAAAGTGTTCTAACCTCTGAAGGATCATGCAAATTTTGTACCTTCCAGACTGTTACAAGTTAGCATTGGACGCATTAAAATTATTTGAAACAACTCATCTGTGTGGTCGCGAATGACAGGACATGGAGTAATAAACATGCGGCAATAGCACGAGCTTAGAACTACATTAGTGTACTGATCCGGCAGAGGGAACTGTTTAATAGACCGCTTTCATGGAAAATTAAATTAAGTTACTGAATTGTTGTGAAACCAGTGGAATAATCACTAGCAAGCAGCAAGTGTTACGCCTGGTAAATTCGTTCAAACTAGTCTAAATTCACACGACTGAACCGAGTCTTCTCTTGAAAACTTAACGAATGATTTTGATATGCATACATATTTATTAGAATAAAGATTGCGATTACATTTAACATGTATTTAATAATTTGTTAAGTTAGTTTGAAATACTTAATATACATCTTCGACTTGGAGAAATACGATTAGTTTAAATCAGAAGTTAAATTATGCGTTTCTTTTATCAGTTTTTGTTTTGAACATGTTACTGCGTTACTTCAAAATGAATTAAAAGTAGAATTATTTATAACATATATGTTAAATTTAACTGTGGCGTTTTTTCACATAGTCATAATACATTTTCGATAAAAAAAATATCTCTATCGCTTCTTATTTAAATTTGTCGATTATATATCAAACATTCGTCACAAGACCCAAAACATATTGTCATAGAATGACAGTTTGTGGCATTGCTCGATATCAACAACCTTTTTTTTTCAGCACATTATATTTAATTTAATTTTGAACGACATAAAACCCGTCACCGTCTGTTTCATTCCAAAACAAAAGGGTGATTGATTCATGTGCGAGCGATATTACTGCCGTCGGTGGTTCGCGATCATAACTTATCACGTGATTAAACTATATCAATTAACTTCCACTCATTAAAGTATACCATGCTCTTATAGAAGATGTTTTCATCCTACTAATGAGTTGCTGGATTTAGTGAAGGGATGACAAAGCCAGACAGTCTTCAAGCAAGCCAAGAAATAATTGCGTTGATTGAAGCAACGATTTTTTATCTTCCATGTTCAAAATTACTCGCGGGATTTCATCTATGAATTATTAACCAACATTTATTTGGTAGACTATTTTACAAGCAAAATCATTTGAATAGTTTATACAGAGTGTTAAGTGTACAGCTCATTTATTTCGTAACCGTTTAAAATGTGTACACTCAGTTCAATTTAAATGGAAATAACACCTGCCAAAACAGGTTATATGCATAGTTGAATGAGCTAAATGCGCGCTTTAACAAATACGAAGATAAAGATTTAGCAGAATTCAACTTAAATCGATGGTGGTGCACGTATGAGTTTTAAAGAGTCTGGCCAGAAATCAAAATAGAGTATTACAAAAGCGAGACAATATCTACAATCTCTAATAATATATACCTAATTAAGTTGAAGAATAGTTGATGTGGGGAAAACACATTATTCATCCTTGTGGTTAACATCACAGCGTATAAATAATTCAGTAGCGTTGGGTGTGTTCATATCTATGTCACAGTATATATTAGATATACGCACTTGAGACGCAAGGATGCGTAATGTTCTTCAAAATGATTTAAAAAAAAACAACAACACCAAAAGTTTCGGAGATATCTGAAAATAGATAAAGAGCAAGTTTAAGAAAATACTTTTCCATAATGATGTTCGGACGCAAACCTTGCTATTTGAAAACCATTATATGCCATCATGTAGATATGTTTCGAACCTGGTCGTTAGACCAATGTATGCACGGGACAGGACGTTCTAATCAAGTTAAGATCTGACATTTCTCCGGAGAATCAAACAGATGGTAAAATAGATGGAAATTGACACCATATTGATTTACGCCAACAGTTTGCATTTTGCTGCATTGATATTGTATAATTCACATTAAGATGGCGGCTTTTTTAATAATACCATTTTTAGGTACAATGTGATTTATGTTGAGAGGAGATACAAAAAAAGAACAGAAACCATTAGGGAATCTGAGCCAAAGTGGGGAAAATCACTCACACAAAAATAATACAAGCTGACACCAATAACATTTAAGGTTAAAACAGATTAGTATAAAGAAAGATGGAAACAACTATTTGCACTTTGAACAAGATTAATTCAAATCAGTTTACGTGAAAGATGTTATAGTTCAATTAATATAGTCTTCATACAGTATCTTTTCAGAAATAAGTCTTACTATTTAGGTTTTTAAACAATGATCAACGACCGCTGTTTAACTAATATCATAACTAAATTAAACTGTGTAATTAAATCCCAGATTCATAAAAACTTTTTAAACACTATATCCTATTGGCTCACGGTGATTCCATACAGAACGCAGTTCTAAAATGTTTGGTGGATTCAAAATGTTTTCCTAAAGATAATACGTATCGAGCAGAATATTACAAATATATGCGCACGATACAATTACACTCTATGGACAACTTACGACAGAGCTATTAACATTTGGAAATAACACGCATTAATCATGCATCAACTGGACCTCTTGGAAGCGCCCATCGAATTTTTAAGATGCGATATGAATGATGTTTATATTTAAAAAATGAAATAAATACAATTTGTCGTCAACAAATTAATTATTTAATCTCGTTAGATAGAAAAAAAAATCGATTTAAGTTTCGGACGACTATTATGAAATAAACGAGTTGAAAATGTCTATATTTGCCATGCTTATTCTCACTATCCGATGTTTATAAATAAAACAGCAGCGATACCCTAACTAAAGTGGCAAACAAGTTCCATTCAAGAGCTTACAACTTGGCTCTTACATACATGCTGCCCTAGTGTTTGGCACACGAAAAAGAGACAATAACAATACGTGTGTCATGCATAATGTAACAATATTCGAAATCAAGGAAATGCAGATTCAAATAAGGACTAGTTATAAACAGAATATACATGCGAAATAAGTGAAATTGTCTGCCTTTATTGATTTATCTTAACATCTCTGGCATGTTTCTCGCCATGAGAGCGGCCGTAAATAATCGTTAACGCAGTCATAATTGATATGTGCCATTGTACCATGGAAACATATATCGCGTTTACAGATGTGTTACAGCGCTGATTGTGATTATACCAGAGTATGTTGTCAACGGACACTTTAATCAAACGATCATGGTATTATATATTTTAAGCAAACCACACAATTTACAATAAAATTATTCTATTGATCTACACAAAGTTTCACAATTGCCCAGTTAAGTAGTTCCCTTTCTTGATATTTTATATTAGTTTGAATTTCCCATTCTAAGCAAAGATAATTATTCAGCCCCCTTATTGAAGGTAATAGACCCTTTCTCCTGCATACAAATATATACTTTCTAATTTTTAAGATACGAATATTAATATCAGTACTGTTAATACTTGTACTCCCGAATAACATTGTTTGACAAGAAATCTCAGTACATTTTTGCACATAATGTGATCTTAACAAATCAACAACATAATCAACAATTCTCTTTGTAAAATTGCAGTCCCAGAAAATATGAAATAGTGTTCCTTTATTTGCATTACAGAACGAACATAAATTGTCATTATCGGCGGAAATTGAAATGGAGAGTATAATAAAATAGCAATTTTCGATCGCGTATGGATTTTAAGTTGTAACTTCAGCGATCCATTTTCGATTGTGCATGGATTTCTGAGTTTTGACGAAAGCGATTCCCAATAGAACAATATAATAGCCCTTGTTTTCTAAACAAATAGCATAAGTGGGTTAACACAATAGTTTTTTGCAATCATTAAAAACTGGCTGTTACACTCCATGATTATACCGTTGTTCATACTATTTATTTTGGTTCTAATTGCATTTGTTCATGAATTGGAAATTTTAATCAATAAGTTGAGTGTGCCAGAAGGGAAAATAAAATAGCCTACTGAATTACAATGTTTCAAATTCCAGTGTTATGGCGTCGTAATCTTGAATATTTGAGGCTTCATATGATAAACAGCCAATAAGAGACATTAAATGACAATTTAAGTGGAAGCAGGACTGCATAGTTATGACGGATATATTATTTAATGCAATAGGCAAGACGGAACTATTCGTCTGTTGCAATGTGTCGATATGAAACACAGGATAGCAATAGAGAGTGTAACTGACTTCTAACGGTGTCGTATTGATTTCAGTAATCGCAAATTTATTCGAGCAAAATACCTCTTATCGCTTATTTCGCCACACGGTAGTTATTGTCCGTTCCTTGCTGCTATTTAGCACAATAAATAACCAACCTATATATACTTAAGCCATTTATTTTATTATGCTTTAGCAATTTGTTCATTCTAGTATAACAAGTACATGTACAACATTCTGCGACAACAGAAAATTGAAAGCAAATTCAAGAAAACACTATCCTTAAAACGTCATAATGTACAAGTGCGAACGAGAACACCGGATATTGAAGGCAATATGTGTTCAATGAAACCAAAACCACGTAATCAGATAAGAAAGACATAGACACGCCACCGAGAACGTCATAAAATACTAAATTCGCTGCTAAGAAGCTGTCACCTTAAAATAAACGAACATTAAAACCATCTCCACTGCAGTTATCCGTTAATAAAATCATTCGAAACATCCCGCTTGTAAGCTACTTTCACACACTATTTCAGAACAAAACCACCAAGCTATTGAGCGAAAAATGTTTTACTATTTTAAGAAACAGTGACTTTGATCTCGACCCAACTGGTCCCACATGGAAATCTCAAATTAGCTATACATGTAAGCTCCTACACACAACTTTTCCGCAGAGTATCTGCATCCAAAATAAAGTTTTAATGCAGAAATCTATTTTTCTATTTTTAGTTGCATTGACCTTGACCTTACCCGACTGGCCCTAAACGAACTCCCATGATATGTCTGCAAATAAGCAATCTACATACAAAATGTTAATGCAATCCATCCAAACTCGTGTTCTTGAGCGGAAACTGTTTTCTAATCTTTAGGAACAGTCCCCTTGACGTTGCGAAAACATGCCTTCATGCAATCCCAAGTGGGGTCTCCACACACGATTGCTATATCTAAAGTTTCATCAAAATTGATCAATGATAACTAATGTTTTTGACAATAAACCCATTTTCTTTTTAAAGGAACTGTAACCTTGACCTTTTCCTACATGCTTAATATACAAGTATAAGGTATCTATCCATATCCTAAGTTCCATCAAGATTTTGCCATTCAAATCAAAGTTATTGACCGGTAACAACCTGTTTGATATCGTTTCACGTTTGTCAATACAAGCTTGATATATTCAAAGTTTCCCCCAGATTAGTTATGCAACCATAAATCATCGACTAGAAAACACCTGCTTGTCGCCCATCGACCGCCCAAAAAAAACACCAGACCTCAATCTTATAACTAAGATTTCAACATCAAGTAAAAAAGCCATACAACAAACAGAGGTACAGTATTCATCAAAGACTTACCTTAATTTCAAGGGCATGTAACGCAAGGTTTATTTTATATCAGTGTTAATCAAAGTATTGATGAAGATCGAATAAGGAGACGTCTGAAAAGATAACAGATGACTTTAAAGATCCATGTGCAATTGTTTTATTTTATAGTCAGTAGCGTTTTCAGAATAAGTTGCCACTACGACGTTGCAGAGATTATTTATAACAATACAGTCGTGTAGACGTGTTCTCAAAAATAGCTCTTCTCCAGCTGTTAGTCCCACAGGAAAACTAATATATAAATTGGAAGAAGAGTATTGCAACGCTGATATTTTTTATGAAATGGGTTTGTAAAATGATGTTTAGCTACATTGGCCAAACATAACGTTTATAAAGAACTTCGATACAATAAAAACGATATCTATGCAAACGACACATGAACACTAACATGGTACCATTTTATTGTTCTTGTGTCGTATGATGTATAAATTTGCGGGAAATTAAAATTGAATCAATTGTGTCACAAACAAAACAAAAACGTGCAATTAATATATACAAACATCTATGTTAACAGACCACATCTGGTGTTGAAATTTCAGCAATTGCTGTATGGAACACTGATTTTTTTTTTTATTTATTTTTTTTATTTATTTATTTACGAAATATTGTACGAAATTTTCGTTGATTTTGAGTAGAAATGGGGCATAAATATTTTCTATTTAACGTGCCAATGCACAACACAAAATGTATGAGCTGTGTCGTCATCAGCAAAATTAATGCAAAATAATCAAGTATTGAAAGATAAAATATCTTTCTTCATTGGTTTGTTTGTTAAATTGTTCGTTGCTTTTAAAAGTATTTCACTTGTATCAAGGCGGTTTTGTACACGTTTCCTGGACCAGCCTCATCGCTCTTTACAGTTTATCAGTACATATCAGTGTCAGTATCTGCCATCTGCCCTTTACGATCAGGGGTAAGGGGAAATACGAGTCGTTAAATAATTTCATGAAAACGCAGGTTATTGTATATCGCATGAAGTATGCATAGTCACAGTATCAAAATTAGTCTCTATAACCTTGAAAAGAAATATTTGCCCCTGGAACTAATTTTGTCTAACATCGCAACGTCAAACAACTATTAAAAGACTTTAGTTAAGACAATATATGGCTTACGTGGGAGGTTGTGAAGAAAAGCAATGTTATATACAACTTATCACAATCAACAACCCATATATAATCCCACCACGCTACCCAATGCTCTTTTAAACGATTACTACAAAAACTCATACTTTCCGGAAAAGTGTTTATAAATGGTGACAGCGTCATGCAATTGCTCTATAAATATAAGTAAACATCAAAATCAGGTTTAGATCAAATGTTTATTGCAAAAACCTAATACTTTGTTGAATATGTTCAGAGCGGAAATTGAAACCAGAGAAAGGCGTTGCTTAGAAATCAATTTGCAATCGTATATTGTGGTTACTGTTGACACGAAATATTTGCAATCGATCTGCATTACAGGAATGCGTGTCGAATATCTTTGAAAACCTGGTCAAAATGTTTACACAGCGACACGTGTTTTTCAAACATACTTTATGCTTATGTGGGGATATTACAATCATACGGCTATACATGTATGTCTTTTTTCCGTAGAGTGTCTGTGCGGAGAGAGTCCGTTCGTAATAAAAGGATTCAAAACTTAGGGGACTTATAACAATCAAACGGCTAAATGTCTGACTGTCCGTCACGTGTCTGTGCGAAGAGTGTTCATTCGTTATGAAAGGATGCAAAAGCAATTGCCTTAACTTACAGATGACAATGAGAGGAAATACAGAGTAAAATGACCACCATAGTGACTAAAATTTCAATATTAATGTGTGTTTTACTCTTGTGCTGCACATTACGCCATAAGTATAGAAAGAATTAAATTGAAAAAGAATATGATAAAAGAAGTGCGGATGCAAGGTATTTTTTCTTTAATTAAAACAATTCTTCAAAATGACATGTCTTCGAAAGCATTTTTCTCACAACATTTGTTGTTTTTAAGCTGCGTTTTAAAGACTATTTCGTCTTAAGTACAGCTACTTAAATGAGTAATTTATTTTCGACGTTGATAACGTTAACACACTTAAATCGGTATAACAAAACCTTTTTATGTTTACTAGTCATAATAATTCTATACTTTGCGAAAGAAACATAAGTCATGAGCTTTACTTCCAATAGCACTAACCAAAGATTTATGATCACTATTTAATTTATGAAGTATAATTCGCGTGATCATTGAATACTTAGGTTCAGCACTAGTAAATTAAAAAAAAGACAACACCTCAGAAATATTTGGAAGTTATCTACCGTTAAAGAAGAATTAATTGGACAACTCGAATAATTGTTTAGTTACAAACTTTACAAGAATTGACTGTCTCTCTAGACTGAAGAATAGAAAGATAAACAGACCTTTCCATTACTAATTGATTAAAAGCTCACTTTGTGGCTTAAAAAGGTCACTTGTTCACTGGGGAAACATAACGTGTGTACAAAAAGTTGGGAAAACATCTGTCAATAGTGCAAATATTCACTTATGACAATATTTACATTATCCCACAGAGCGCCACGTGCGGTATTTTCTAGTTAACAATCGGTATTATTTTTAGTGAAAGTACGTAATTGGGTAGGTCATATTGAAACAACACTTGAAACAGAATGGTTATGATATTGAGTTTCACGAAAAGTGTGTATGTCTCTGAAAAGAGTGGTTCATGTATAAAGCAAAAATAAAAGTAACAGGTTAATTTACAAAGACATTATTCCAGCATATTTGATTTAACTAGCATCGGAAATAATGTAGCATTAAGAAATGAATATCTTTTTAAACATATATGTGATAAATACATACATTTATGTTTGTAACACGATATGTAATTATAATAACATAATAATATTCATTGTGAAAGGTTTATAAAGACATGCGTCTGATGTATCAAAGGGTATTAAGTCATATCGAAATAAATGAACAACTGTAACAATTGTTTGAACACGAGCTAAATAATAACCTACGGCACAAGGTTAAAGACATAAGAATCGTTCGTTAATTTTGTTTTGAGTTTTTCTTGAAATGACGACAGTAAGCTTCGTAATTTGTACAATAAAGATTAAATTTCAGTTCGCTTTTTTGTTTCGCCTATGTATATGAACCGCCTTGTGGGACTTGGTTATAATGCCGTATGCGGAGATTTCAGTCGGGGCATTTGTGCTGTCCGGTCAGGAGCTAACCTGTCCGCTATCAAGCCACGCAAGGGTTTGAGGTCTCATTAGCGACATATCTGGAGCTACACTGTTCGGACATATACAGCGCCCATTTTCGAACGACGCGGGTCAAATGGTCTCCACATATGCATCCATTATGCCATGATAGTGAGGAAAGCATAATATGTACAATGGAAACTGTCTCCGCCATACATTCTGACATTTGCGATGGTAATGAGGAAAGCTCAATATATACAATAAACACTGATCCCGCCATACACCTGACGTTGCGCAATTCTTTGTCCGTATGTAGATGAGAGCAAGAGTATACACACTTGTTTCAGTCTGTAGCATAGCTCGTTGTTTAATACAATGACAACATCGAATAAGTGTGCGTATTATATCAATTTGATGATCGCCGTGAGAAACAGCAATCAAATCTGTTTTCTGTAATGATTTAAGGCAGAGAAGTAAGGGTATCACGTTTTAACGTTTAAACGGTCGCGTTTCGTGTTTTGTTCAAAAACGTTTACAAAAACCGTAAACGTTTAAACGACGGTCAATATCAATATAATAAATATTTGGGTGCAAATAACGTAACCGACTAGCCGTACGAAGTATATCGATGACGAACTGCAAAATCCGGGTACGTGCGGTAAATCCGGGCACTACCGAATACGGCAGAAATTTATTTCTGATTGGTAAGCGGATGGCACGGACATGAACGGTAACTTATGGAAAATCTTCGCTACTTTCCGAAAATCTTAAAACTTGGCAACCAAACAGTTCATATGCCGCCATCTTGAAATATTTTAAGTGATTGATTAGCAAAGTAATGCACTGCGGTAGCATGTTGAAAAGCAATATTTTAACCAAATTGTATATTGATTACATTTTTGGTAGTTAACTGGTTTTTAATTTTCTGCAGTCAAACGATATGCACATTGTATTTCATGTGCAAAATTCATATATTATTTTGGAGTGTCGTTTACGGATACAGTGTTTTTCGTCGATTTTACATTATTTTCGACGTTCTTTAAATTGTTTTTATAGAATGACAAAAACACATGTGGTGATACGGATTGTCTGGTTTATAATAATATATGGTTTTAATAAGACGTCATTGCGCGACTTGGATATGCATGGAACTAATTACTACTTTCAGTTTGGAAATTCGATGGTACTGATGCTTTTAAAACGGACATAGGGATACCGTTTAAACGGTAACGTTTCGTTTATTTCATTTCGTTAAAACGTTTAGAAAAATATGTAAACGTGATACCCTTACAGAGAAGCAGTTTGTGTTCCCATGATATCACATTACATGCTAGTATTATATTTTGTACGACACTTAATTACTGTTTTAGAACAGATTAATGGATTTCCTTAAGACGTAAGGTCAACTAAAGGCCGAGGCCAACACTTCTGAAGAAAACAGAAACAACAAATTCCCGAATGACATGGACAATCTGTTGTGTCATTTTCGTTCAATTTTAATTATTAACATGTCAAAGAACTGAGTAACAAAACACCTTACATGAAGAAATGAATGGTTCTCAGCGACAAAATAAAACAAGCATCAGGTGGCGAGGATGTAACAGTAAGTAAACGATTGCGCCATGGTTTGTCAAGTTTGTTCGCCTTAAGCTTATGATGAAAGCCGCAGAATAATAATCAAACGTCAAAAAACGAACGAACACAATTAAATCAAATTGGTAAATAATGCACCAAAAATCGTTGATGGCCGAATGCTCATAGACGCTCGTGTATCAGTTGCAAATGTCCATAAATAAGAGTCACAGTATCGGGCATATTTAACGAGAAAACGGCGTCGATTGTGGTTTTCCTAAAGAAATGTATACAAGAGACAGAATATGAAGAGCTCATTTGCCAATAGGAGCGTATAACAGGTTTTCAAAATCCCTGTCTATAACAAACAGGCATATTTTCAATCTATGCTATGCATTTTCCTAATTCATTTTATCAAAATAAGACGCTTTTATATAGTTGTATTTTTTATACTCATCATGTAACATGCATTTTCCTTGTTTTTGTTAAGTATTATAGTGATGAGAAAAAATATTGACATACTCTTTGATTTTAATAAATTTACCATTTCACTTGGAGAAATTTCATCAACAAAATGATGATTCCATCTGCAAAGTAGATATATTTAGCCATTAAGAGTCCGCAGGGTTTATGCGTCTGTTGCAATTGTATATACGGTAAACCGTAAATCAATTTAAAGAAATGGCTTCTATGTGTCCGAATGCTTTCAGCAAATCCGCTATTTTATTCCCAAAAAAGCCCTGTTATGGCCACACAGTAGTAATTTACAGTTTTATGTTGCTAATCGGCTAACCAAATAACATAAATACAAAATGGAAATTACCATTAGGAAACAGGGTAGCGTCTCTAACAAAATTCCGAGAAAAAATTTATATATGAAACGTATAATTTACGAGAACAACACAACCATGCGCCTTCTCGAAATTGTGCAATTTACGTAGTTCGCATATCATAATACCGTTCAAAAGGTCAAGGGATAAACACGCACAGTTTAGAAAATTGCGACCAAATGGCCATCATGGTGAAAGGTCACCTAACCATTGCGTCTTCACTAATCACGCTATGGCACTTCTTGCTTGTATTTGTATAATATGTTGATGTTTGCTGGTTTTTGCGCCAATATTTTTTAGTTAATGTATGTGGACTTATCGCTTTTATGTAAAGTGGTAGATTAACTCCTTCTACCACATCGCATTTTATGCCAAATTGATTTTACTCTTGGATTTATGATATCGATCGTTATCAAAGCTCTGTAAGGATGTATTACAACTGACAAAGGAACCTTCAACGATGTTCAAACAGGCTGTCGGCTACATTCAAATGTTGTTGAGAAAAAGCGTCACCGATTGCTTCGTGTTGTCTTTAGTAGACAGGGTCGCTCCTGACCAGACAGTTGTTAACTTATCTCAGGAGTTGTCAAATCCATTTGGATGTTATTGTCCTTTCTGATTGACGTGATCTGCTGTAATGTGATGTGTTAACTGATAATTATGTAATGTACGTGTCCCTGTTTCTATCGGAATGGACTAGAGCTAGGGCTGACTCGGGCTAGATAATACAATATTCGATAACTGAATAAACACGCTATGAATATCAGATTGCGCAAATACACGCCAAGAACAAATGAACATTATACGTATACACAATTCGGATACGCCTTCTACGAAAATCGCCCAGCACAATAATCAATCGGTAATCATTATTTATTATCATCTCCTCTGCAGTGATCCGTTAATTAATTCCATTAAAACACTCAAAATACGTGTGTTTTGAACATGTTACAGCTGAAAGCATGATGTCCTTATAGTTTCTTTACAATGCTTTACAATGCATTATTGACGTTAATTGTTGTGAAATATGTCTTGTAACACCAAACAATCTAGTTTAATTAAGTAAACGTCATCGTTCTTAAACTAAACGTGCAACTTGTTCAAGAAACACACGATAAACAAGACATTGATGTTTCAGTATGAAGCAAGCATTGCAGTCTGTGAAGAACAATGGCGAAAGAATTGTAAAGAACAGAATCAAGGGAACGGAGCACCTTTCGTAATTGCGTAAGGCATAAAAGCAGAGCATGTCAATCTGAAGAGACAAATAACATCTGAATGAATAGCCAAATCTTGCGTAACGTTCTTGACAGAGATGGGTACCGCTGGTTGGCTAAAAGGAAAGTACTTGTATCGCTTTTCCTTTTGCAGATAATTGTGGCAATTAGTTACCCATCCTCACGTGAGAACAACTGCTACTTTTATGTATGCCCTTCATTATCAACATAGTTCCCTCGTTCAACATGTAGCTTATTGCATGGTTTTTATTATATAGAGCAATAAGTCATTCCCATCTGTCAAGCTGTATAACGTTTTACTGTTAGAACAGATTGACAATGAAAAAGTTGGAAACACCTTTTTGCACTCGGAATAAGATTATTAAAAATCAATTTATGTTTCAGATTTTGACGTTCAATCAATTAAGTCATCATGCGGTACCTTTTCACAAATAAAGCTTTATATTTCAGTTTTTAAAGAATTACCCAAGACCGCGTCGTCATTCAGAATTTACAATTATTCAAAGGAATTGAAATTAAGATTCAAATTAAGACAGACAGACAGACAGACAGTTTATTCAGACTTATACACAAGTATATCGTCAAGCGTTAGCGCAGTAATTATTGATATGCGCCATTTTACCATGGAAACAGATATCGCGTTTACAGATTTGCTACAGCGCTGATTGTATTTATACCAGTGTCCGTGGTCAACGGATGACTTTTTTTGTTACGTTCATTCATGACTTCGTAATTCATTAATCTTGATGGCAGAAAAGGGAATTGGCTTCAAATGTTTTACAACAACACGTGTACGCTTCAATTGTTGTTTGCAATTTTATTTTCTAATCAAATTCTTTGATATACAACCAACAAGTTATTGTGTGTCTTATTTAGACCGTCGGAAGCATTTCATCAGCACGGCTATATATATATATGTTTGTATATATATGGGGATTTTATCAAATGAAACTAGACATTATATGGATTTGGTCATAAAGAAATATCGTGTCAATACAACAGTCACTGTGCACTACTTGTTCATGAAAACATAAAAACACGTTTTAAATGTATATATAAAAACAACATATAATACATGTAACTACTTAGATGGACATGTATGCGTTCCGTTGTTTTACATTGCCGATGAGCCGTTCTAGTTGATTTGTATGCACTTAACAAGAGATAAGTGTAGTTCAATTATTTCGCCTGTTATATTATTTATGAATCAACAGGATCTTGAATGCTTTATGTGGACCACTGCATTAATCGATTGGTAATCAATCTCATGTATTAATACAGTCCTTTTTCAAGTTAACATTTGCCTTTATGTTACGTAAACAGGCCAGATAAATATGGTTCGCGTGTAGATGAATAATGGTATATTGTTAAGTCAACAGATATCGCCTGTGCAATAATATCAGCGCTCAATTACCAGAAACTTAAGTCTTAACCTAAATCATTTAACGGCGGAGGAAAAAAGAGATAATGCAAATGACAGCATTAAATTAATTCAATACCAGAGGACAACGGTTTGCAATAAAGCAGTGACATAAATAGCACAGCCTGTTAGTAAACTACCTGGTAGCGATGATAAGATGCATCTCCAGCTGTTGCAAAGAAATTATGCTTTGTTTATCTTAGTTTGCCACCGTATGTTTTTTGTATATTTATGTTATTTAAGTAAGCTTATTAAACACTGGCTTCTCAACAAATTAGGACATCCACCATCTGGATCAATTATTGGACTGATAATTGGCTAGATTAGAATAAGGGGAAATTGCCACATTATTCATAAATAATAAACAAGTCAAGCACAAACAATATTTAAACAATATTAATGAGGGTCGGATTTCGTTTTAACATGCATTACATTTCAGTCAAGGATTGTAATTGCAACAATAAAATTAACCTATTAAAAACCCAACATAAAATAAATCAAGGAATATGTCTTGCCTGTCTTGCCTTGTATTTCGAAAAATGCCCACGGGATACATACGGCAATAACTGCCGATTAATATTCTAAGTATTTGCTTGTGGAATACGATGAGATATAATTTAAACAGATTAATATGACCCGCGTCATGTTAAAATGGGTTTAATAAATATGCGACATACGAAGCGTCAGGCCAGCTTGCAAAATCGCGTATTCTGGTCCGTTATAAAGTCACACAAGGTTGTATGGTCTCTTTACCATAAAGGGTAGCTCCTTACCAAACTGCGTGGTTGCGCATGCTGATTTTATATCAAACGCAAATTAAAATACCAAACACTGTGCATAAGGATTTAACAACAAAACTTGTTATTATTTTGTATCTTATTTTGTATTCTTCGGATGTACAAGGGTATTCTTAATTACAATAACAAACTAGATACGCCCACGTGCATGATATCGTTCAAAAAGTAAATTGTATAGCTCAAGCAAAAACATCATTTTCCAGAATGATATTTATTTGCATTATTCACAACATTCATACTAACACAGCGTGCACGTTTTCTAAAACACTCTTTTTTATGTTGTTAATGCATAGTCAGATATATTGGCACTGATCCAGAAATGCGTCGGAATCCCTTACGGACGGTAAACGGTTTGTTGAAATAATGTTTTTTTTTTAGATTATTGGCCTTATAATAAATATCCGATTGTGTGTATCCATTGAGGAAGATGCCGCACGAAACTATATCATACTTCAATACACGCAGAGTTTCTGCTGGATTGAAAAAAAACACTGTATTTGGAAACAATGCAACTTGCTTTGATAAAGTGATGTTTGTATACAAGATCGAGAATGAATAAAATATATGTTGGGATCGAGAGGTCCCTGGTTCGAATCCCGCCCTGACATCTGGAATTTTCCTGAGCAAGAAATTTATCCCACATCTGCTCCTCTCCACCCAGGTGTTTAAATGGGTACCTGTGAGGGAATTTAGCCAATGTGCCGTGGCTGCATACTGCGCCAAGATGTTAACGGACGACTTATGACCCAGTGATCAGGGGGAAAATGTGAAGCGCCTCTGAACGCACATACTGTATGAAAAGGGCGCAATATAAATGAGGTAAAAAAAATGGCATTTTATTTGATGATGGTATATTTAAACGTATTAAAGTGCACGATTTTACAACAGCAGAATGCAATTTTATATCGTATACATCATACGATATATATTTGTGACTTTTCCATGTGCGTTCGGTTAACCACTATAACACTTTGTATACCAACATCACTTTATCAAGGCAGTATGAATCGACGTTGACAGCTGGACTTGGCATTGGTGTGTTATATTTTGTTATGTGAAAACAAAGTTATAAAACTATATAAAATGACTTTACACGCCCAATCCCGTCAAGTCACCCAATTACCCTTTAATTTAACCACGAGTATCGCCTTATATCCGGCACAGCGTACATATAATTGAATAAGCCTTATAAAATTGGTCTATATAAGTGAGCAAATATCCTACACAAATAAAAAAAATGAATGTCAATACAGATCAAATTTCAACTATAAAACCTAATGTTGGATTTTTTAGTTGTGACGAAAGCCTATTAGAAAGTTATTGCCATTCTCATATAAATGTCGAATGTCTTATATTTATGTAGAATGAAAAACAACTCCATAATAACCCTTGTTTTTTTTATACAAATATCATTTAAGCATAAATACAATAGTGATATTGAAACTTACAAAACATTGATGATACCGTACAACATAAAAGTAGTTACGCTGGTTACATCTTTCATAACTTGGAAATTTAAAACCATTTGTTGAATGAACCACAGTACAAGTTTATATATGTAGTAGTCGACTAAATTACAAAGTTCGCGAAACATCGTTCTCGGGTTAAACAGAAATATCAATTTAAATGTTAGAAAAGTACATACAATTGTAGATCACATGTGTAACAAAGGATTGAACACATGGAGTTTATGTGTCGACTTTAAAATATTAAAACCACGTGATTCACTCACATAAACAACGACGACCCGATCGTGCACGTACATAATCAGTAGTATTTAAGGACATGCAACAGTGCATCTATTTTATATCAAGACTAAGTGTTGAAGGTCGATCAGCTCAGAATAGCTCTTTGGTCCACATGGCACATATTAGAACCACGATGTAAACAATTAATTTTAATAAATAACACTCATTTCAGATGAGCACATGTACCTGACATTTTGCATTGTGATGTCCATTTAGAATTGTTTGTGAATGACTTGTGTATTAATCCATACTAATAATAGTCCATAATTATCGGACGCATGGTATTGACTAAAATAGACAAATCAAATTAATCTGAATTGAATGATTACAACAAATACACAAAGTAATACGATTTTACTAGAAATGTTCCCGTCCTTTGATTATTTTATTAAAAAAAATAATCTTCGGCACTTGCATATTGCTACAATTACGTCTTTGTTCAATATTTGTATAACAAATACTGAAAAATTTAATGTAAAACTATATGAAGTCGCATTTTCATGTGTAATAATTTAATGTTGTCATGTTCAATTTTACTAAAGGTTCACATGTAATTTGCAACATAATACGACAACATACAAATTGACAAAATACGATAGTTAAATTTCGAACAAATTTTAAAGCAGATAAGTTTAATCAAGTAAAATGTATGTCAGGTTCTGGGTATATAAAATTACACATATATACATTTATTGTGTGTAATATAAAAAAATATCAGCAACAAATGTTTTAACTAAGTTCAAATATGTTTAAATATGTATTGTATTAGTAGTAGTAGTAGTAGTAGTAGTGTATTAGTAGTAGTAGTAGTAGTAGTAGTAGTAGTAGTAGTAGTAGTAGTAGTAGTAGTAGTAATTCAGTGCTGAAACAGACAGAAATAACACTTTCCCTAATGACTTGGACAATATTTGATGTTTTCTTCTTTCAATATTAATTATTAACAGGTAACGGAACTTAAAATACAAAACCTTAACGTTATAAATGTATAGCTCCCAACGACAAAATTAAACGAGCATCTGGTGGCGATAATGTAACAGTAAGTACACGATTGCGCAACGTTCTGTGAAAGTTCCTCGCCTTTAGATTTTGTATTAGTACAATTATCAAATTCACAAAACAAACATACACAATTAAAACAAATTGGCAAAGAATGCACAAAACATGAATAATTAGACACGACATTTTAAAGGCGAATCTTTGATGGCCGAATGCTCATAGACGCTCACTTCTCAAATGTTCATAAATGAGAGTCACATTATGAGATATATTTAACTAGAAAACGGCGTCGATTGTTGTTTTCCTAGAGAACCAATGTACTCGAGAGACACAATAGGAAAGATTCATTTGTCAATCGGCACGTACAACAAGTTTTCAGTATATTGTTTTCTAAGACATGGTGAAATAGTTGTCAAACTCACGTGATATAAGGCTATGACTTTAACATATGGGATGCATTTTCGTAATGCATTTTATCATAAAAAGACGCATTTATTCAGTTGTAATATAGATGTAGCACCAAAACTAAACACGCACACAATTTGTGTGTTTATGTATTAAAGTGATGCAGATATTTCTTTTATCGACACGAGCTTTGATTGTTATAAATTGACCATTGCAATGTAAGCCTTTGCATCAAAAGTTGAAGATTATACTTGCAAAGTAGAGAATATTGCTAGCCATGATCAGTCCGAGGGGACTGTCTGTCTGTTGCAATTTGTGGATAAGGTATAGCAAAAATCAATTTTACAATACACATCGCAGTTCATTACAAGCGGATTTGAAATTAAGATGTCGTAATCAAAACACTGTTCGGATACCTTACTATTAATAAAGAAACCTTCAACGATGTGCAAACAATCGATTGGCTACAGTATAAGAAAAAAACAACATTTCTGCCGCGTCACCGAAAACTTATTAAACAACAGACACTTCTGCCAACATGTCCCCTGGTTTACAGAGAATTGGATTTGTAATTTGACTGGCAACCACTCTGAATAGCAATTAAAACAAACAAGATTATCTAGCAGTCAAACCACTACATGCCAATCAGACAGGTTACACAAGTTATGTTATGGAGGGCGTCTGCCAGGATTCCATGCACCATATGCTGATGTACAAATTAAGTATTTTTTCAAGATATATGATAATGTCATGTTATTAATTGTCGTGTTACTAATTAAACGCGCAATTCTTACTAGCAGCAAGAAGCAGAATGAGCTTAAATGCGTAAATCAGCTGAAAGTATTAAATTGTGAACTCTTTGCAAGATTGTTTGCCAGTCATGTGATTTGATTGTTTTAGTGGAGCAATAATTGTTATTTCTATAACAATGTTTAAAGAAAATTAGTTTAACTGATTTTTTTAATGCGACCAGTAAAAAGGATCGTAGTTTGTTTTCATTTTCAGCAACAATTGTCAAATCCATGCGGATGCAATTTTCTCTTCTGAATGTCGTGTTCTGCTTTGATGTCGTGTTCTGCTGTTGAATAAGTATGTAATGTACGTTTCCTTGTGTCTATGATTACAACACATAAGACAGAAAATAGGCTATTTGTTTGCTGAATAAACAAGCTCTAAATATCTGATCGAGCAGACACCCGCCAAGCATAAGAAAACATTATACCTTTACACAATTTGGATACTTCTGCTAAGAAAATCGCACCTCAAAATAAACAAGCGTTAATACTTATTTATGATCCTCTCCACTTGCAATACGTGTGTTAGAAGCAGAACATGTTACAGCTGAACGCATGACGTCCTTATATTTCTTTTTTTAAAGGCATAATTAAAATTAATGAACAATGTCTTATAACAGAAAACATCTAGTTTAATAAAATATGCGTGAAATACAAAAAGCCTATCAAATATACTGTTCTGAACACTGTATTTAAGAACATCGCCAAGAACAAAAGTAATTTGAACGAATCATTAAATCCATAACGTACGATACACACACATTATAAGACATAACAGAAACTTTGAAATGTTTATGCATATCATCTTGATATTTAAGAGATAAAACAACATTAAACAAATGTGCTAGTGATATCGGTTCAATACATTTATCGTGCTTAAACTAAACGTACAGCCATTCATTGGTACTCAATTTTCCTCAGGATGCGTACGTGCGAAACAAGTATTGCAGTGTAGGACGATGAGGTTAAAAGTTGACTTTTAAAGCATCTTGCTTTCTGAAGAACAGAAATAAGGAAACGGAGAACATAGCATAATTGGTTATGGTATCACGTCCGATCATATCAATCAGAACAGACAATTGACATCTGAATGAAATAGCTAAGAGACAAATAACATCTGAATCAAATAGTAAAGTCTTGCGTATCGTTTTTGGAAGAGATTGGTCAATGAATGTAAGAGTACCACTGGTTTGGTGAATTAAATCTTTTTGCGTTTCCTTTGCAGATAAACGTGGCGATACGTTACAAACAAATGGTACTTTCAATGATGTCCTTGGACTAGTTAGATTGCACAACGATGGATCGGTCAGCTGCCTTTGGAATCAATAAACGCACAACTAACACCGCCGTAATCAATATAGTTCCTCCGTTAAACATGACGTTAATGGCATGGTTTTATTGTTATAGAACCATAATTCATTCCCACCTTTCGATCTGTTTAACATTTGACGGTAAGAACAGATTGATTTTGAGAAAAATGGAAGAAACTATTTGCACTTGGAACAAGATTAGTTCAAATCAATAATGTTTTAGATTTGAACGTTCAATCCATTAAGTCTACATGAGGTACATTGTTACGAATAAAGATTACTACTTCAGCTTTAAAAGAATGATTTAAGACAGCTGTTTACATGATGTCATTATTTAATTAAACTGAGTAATGCAAAAACAGACTCCTAGATACTGAGCGTTTTTGGTACATGTTGGATGAATTCAAAATGTTACCTACTTGAGCAATACGTATCATGCACAGTAATACAAAAATGAGCACAATACAATGACACGCATGCATCAAAGATGCAATTTTACGTCTAAAAAAGAGACAACAATTTTTCACAAACATGTTAAGAATTTCATGAGTTACACATGTATATTTTTTCCATTCATATTTTTATAATATTTTGTTTAAACACAAAACAGCTGCATTAACCTATGTAAGCTGGCAAACAATTTCATTTAACAGCTTACCACACGGTCCTTATATACATGTTGCCATAGTGTTTGGACCGCGAAACAAGGACAATAACACAAAAAAATGCCTCATGCATACTGTAAAATTATTCAAAATAATCGAACTGATGATTAAAATAAAGACTCATTATAAACGGGATATGTATGTATTTATTTTGCCTTTGCAGTCAATGATAACCCATTAAAGTGCAAGCACTTATTTCCAATGGCGTCCTTTGGTTTTGCTGAAGAGACAGCAAGTAAAGAGACAGTATTTAGATACAAGGAATCCGGGTGCGATAGCTCTTTGCGAATAGAGACTACTAGCAATAAATCTCTGTCTTGAAAGCATGCACGAAGGCATTGTTTTATCACACTTTAATTAAGGGTTCTATTAACAGAGGCAAACTAATTACTGTTGCATTCACGTTATGTCATAAACTATTCCTGGAGTCTTCCTAATGATATTAAGAGTTTTGAATAATCCGAAATGCTAATATCATATTACCGGGACATGAGGCAAGTATTAAATTCAACACAAGAATGTATTTTTTTACTTTAAATTTGATATTTATGCACAGGGAATGCATTCTTTTTTGAAATATCAGAACTAACTTTTAAATAAATACATTTCACACCGATAAAGAATGCATCATCTTAAAGCCGGCTGCAATAGTCTTCAACATGTACAACTGAAACTGATATTCTGTATAGAAGTTAGAAGTCTATATATTTTTATCCAATAATGTTTGTTTGAAAATCTAATTGTGTAGTCAAAGTCTATACAATCTGTATGACGCATGTCTGAAATGGGATTGTCTTCTTCTTCTTCTTTTTGGTCACTCCTCATTGGAGTGGAAAGCGTTGCACCGTCTTTATGCGCACTTTGGACCAGTGCATTCGCATTCAGCAGTGGTTTATTTTCTGACGTTTCCTTGTCGTAGGAGACATTCCGGCTTGAAAGCGCCCCCACCCTTTTTTTTTACCGTCTGAGTGATCCTTCCCAATCCACTTAGCCTTAAAAAGATATGGCTGATATTGATATGTCCTCTACCCATCAACCTGTCCAGCTTGGGAAGCCTTGTCAGGAGTTTGCACTCTCGCTTGACTTGAATTTCTCGAGGGTTACAGAGGCACTAAAACCACCAAACCACGGCTTACGTTTTTCGTTAGAGCACGTCACACAGTCTAAATGTTGGTGAAAGAAACTACGGAAATTTACACTTTTTTCGGTATGTTATCCGCATGAAACCATCTCTACAGTTGTACCTCGGTGCAGAGGCTTCAATAATCAATGCGCTGTCGAATAGCTGTTAAGCCCTTTCAATTCCCGCTAGTACAGATCACATCAAGTGGAATGTAATGGTTGTCAATACAAATTTAATTACCGCATCGTTCGGAATAGACTACACAATATATATAATATTGAATATCATACTGGAATTACGACTCTGTGAATCTTTACCTTCAAGTCCATGGTTTGTTGTATACAAAACTTTACAAAACGGTCAAATTCGAATACTAGTACGGATATATTATTGGTTAGATCTAGTTAAGTGTGGTATTATTGTTGTTGCACAGTAACAAAAAATCATGGACCCTGTATAAGCAGCTCTGAAAGTACTTTGTAACGGTTGCCTCTCAGTAACATAACAGAACAGTATAGCGACTTAAACTAAATTAAATGACAAGCTCATTTAATAACTCACATGCCAGTATATGTACATATGGGAAATATATGCCAACCATATATATTTTACCATAACAAAATCACATAACAAATATATACGACACTAAATCGCACTTTTAACGACACATTGACATTTTGTTTTTAGAATTTCTCGATTATTTATCAACGGAGTTTGTCATAATTTGGAATGTAAACAATTGATCATTAATGTTCTTGATACACATTAAATTCGAATTGAATCCTGATTCGATGAATTATTATTCAACGATCAATATTACTTTAACGAAAGAATTCACACAATGGCATCATCTAAA
The DNA here is from genome assembly GCA_007657795.1 of Dreissena rostriformis. Classification (NCBI taxonomy): domain Eukaryota; kingdom Metazoa; phylum Mollusca; class Bivalvia; order Myida; family Dreissenidae; genus Dreissena; species Dreissena rostriformis. The sequence goes on from VMBQ01000211.1 coordinate 877,552, forward strand.
ATATTTCCCCTAAGTGAAAATCCCTGAACATTTAAGGTAGAGTATCTGTAATGGGCACCTTTCCAAATATAATCTTATGTATTATTTTCTTAATCAGTATCATTTCACTGAACTACATGCACATTTTTAGGTAGGATTTCCATGCTTTAAAACAAAACACACGGATTTGTTCAAAACCACCCCCGCGCTCGGCTTTTGTCCAGTTTATTTGCACTCCTGGGGTATATGAAAGTTCCATAATTCATCCAGATTTCCAAATATGGGCATGCAGTTGGTGTGTACAGATGCAGTAAAGGTGTTTAAAGTTTAAACAAAGTATTATTGTACAGACATTTATTTTTTATAACTTGTTATCTATGGAAGAGCGATATGAAATGTAAGTGGTTTCAGCCAAGTAGAAATTGGGTTGATTAAAAACAAAGTGTCATAAAATTCAAAATAGCTTTATTTAAGTAATATTTTGAACTTAGTTTTTATAGATACACTATATACAGCAAACATACCAAGAAAAAGACAGATTTACCGTTTTCTTTTTTAAATAAAAATAAAAATGCAACATGCATGCTTCGTATTTTCAGCAGTAAATCATCCAATTTAGCCATAACGTTCTTTTAATTTTAAAAATTGAAGAATGTGCATAAACATTGCAACATATTTAACAATAAACATAGCTTATATGCTATATTAAATCAAATTAGGTTAGAAAAGAAATAAAACGCGTCCCAAAAAGTATGCGTTGTCGGCAGGATTCGAACCTGCGTTGGAAGATCCCAAAAGATTTCTAGTCTATCGCCTTAACCACCCGGCCACGACAACTTCACATAAGTACCAGCTTAAAATAGATATCCATAAGTAAACAGGTAGAAAGGCTCTTCGATCTTAGAAGAAAACGCGGGAAATCATTACAGATGCGCTACCTTAATCACCATTCGAAAAAACGGATTTTCATACATGTCTAGTTGGCCTCATGAATTTTATTAAATAATGTCCATTAATAAAACGTAAAATCATTTGAAGATAGGACAATCATCTATTCAAATATTATTTAATGATTATTATATGGGCGGCCATTCACACATGTGTAAATACTTTCCTAAAGAAATCTCCATTTTGTACTAAACATACCTTACATAATGCAAGAGTAATTCTGTTATTTATTCCAGAATAGTGTATGAGCAGGCAACATATAATAATAAACCACAAATATCCGACTTTAATAACAGTATGTAGAATATGTGTTACGTGTTAGTACTTAGGGTTATTCAAATAATCAAATAACTTTGATTGTCTTTTTACGTTTTAATGTGAATATTACATCTATTTTCAAACCAATTATCAAACAATTTCAAAAACTTTCGAGTGTAAGATGTTCTGAAACAGTCAGATACTATAAGTGCTTATTTAATCTCATATTAATTTCCACAATTTAACAAATCAAATTTCTTCCGAAATGAGCTATATACAATGTAACTGCATTACAGATGTTTGTGTTCTCAAAACGCCGAGGAGACGTTTTAAGGGGTGTTGCGGCAGTTTATTTAACCAAGGATATATTTATAGCAACACCGATGATGTTATTATCCCAACCCAATATATTTGTTATCAGTATCATCAAAAATGACTAAGTTGGGCAATGATACAAAGGTCAGTGGTTCGATCCCAGGTTCGGAAATCTTTTTTTAAGTTTTGTTTTCTTTCTTTTATTTCATACCATTTTTATACGGAGATGTTTGTTCCTGTTGTTTATATCATCGATTTAAAGCATTTAGTCACGAATTTCAAAACCTGACGAAATCTGTGAACAAGTCCCTGTAAGTTATTGATGATTAAGGCCGGAGTGTGATACTGTATGGTCTTGTCTTTGTGATTAAATATTGTATTATTGTTGTTGTTTTTCGGTTAGCTGTTGTGATCCCAGTTAAGATTTTAAACAATTTCTTATGTTAATATTTATTTCTAGCAATCTATGTTCCGGTACTTGGGTTTTGCCAAATTGCTGTATTTTATGAAATTTGACATAGACGGTAGGAATTGTAAAAAAGAAAATCACTGTTAAAAGTGCGGTGACCCCCATTTTGTATTTTTGTTTTATGATTACAACACGTAGATGAAAATATTTGAGCAGTTAAGCAAAATTCTATTACACAGAACATTTTTAAATTTCATTTATGTGGTTAAAAAGGTAAAAGAATACGGTTTTTGGGGTGACATCAAACCTCTAAAAATTAAATTTCTTAAACTTAAACTTGTGAACTTCATTTTATTGGTAGTTTTTGGTTTTATTAAATGGTATATTAAGTATCATAGCTTATATAATATCTACATGTTGTCAATTTCATAGGTTAATAATTATTTTTACGCAATTAGAAATATGTCAGTTTTAATGAAAAGGTACATGTTATATAATGGTGAATAAAATCAAAACAAGGCCTGTGACCCTATGTTTTTATTGCATTTTTCCTATTCTATTTGTATGGATTACTTAAATATAAATCTTCAACAAAATCTATTTGATAGAAAACAAATCAGCTAAACTGCGGCAAAACCCCTTAATAAAGTATATTCTAACGATATTAAAAAGTCTCGTGCAGCAAACAAATATTTTGGCAAGAGAATCATTCTTAACAAGTAAGGAATTCACTTGTATTAGTACTAAGTCACACGCTGTGTAATATACGTAGAATCATTTTTCTCTGTGAAATGAATATTTTATGCTTTACGACTTCATGTTTGTTTTCATCTTCTTTAGTCGTTCATACAGATGTATTTTAATGATTTCATTTGCCTTTATATTGTATAGTTCCAAGAATTGAAAGTTTTTCGTAAGTCATTTGGTGTATTTACATTAACAGACGGTCATGAATCATGATCAATGGCCACAAGTCGACGAATGAATACTTCATAGACGCTCCCCTAGTATGCCTGCCTAAATAAAACCACAGCAACACACACAATATGTGTTACACTCTGTAACACTAGAGCAGTAATCTGTTAATTAATTCCGTTAAAAAAAACAAAAAGCAGTCAGTGCGATCAGTGAGCCTGAAATATGTTACAATTGCATTTCGGTTATTCGCATGATATGTTATACTATCTAATTTTGCAAATACTTATATGAAATATTGAACTTCGTCTTAAATTATAAACTATCAGGCAATCCTAATCCTGTATGTTACTTTGTAGTTGTCATGAAAATTAAAAAACGAAAATGTAATGTAAGTATTAACTTAAACATTTTGTTTTCCTTTGTTTCGGCTTTCGAGAACTCATTTAACATAAAACTTGAAATAGATTTGTTCTAAAAAACAAGTGTGAGGCATGAATAAATATAGCATGTTAACATCTGAGATTTTAACAAAAGTACTTGATGGGTTAGTACTTAAAACGTATTTATTTTAGATCAATTGCATCGAAAGACTTAAGCGTATTGAGGCACTCTTGTTACTATATCTGCTTCTTAAGAATATCCAGTACTTAATGTCGTTGTAGATGATAATGACACTTTCCCAGAGTGGGTATCAAATAGGGAATTATTCGACTCGTTGGAAACATATTCACTACGTTGTGTATCATATTACTTAAACATGTTTTAAAGCATTAATTGTTGGCTTCAAATATAAACTTTTTTATTTGACTGCAAATCTTCTGTCAAGACATTATTTTACACAAATGTGTGTTACACTACCCTTTACATATCCACATGTGATCTATTCAGCCTACTCAGATTTACCTAACTAATGCTTTGTCTAAGGCTAGTACTACGGAAACCAAGAAGACGCTTTGTTTCCAGAATGTTAAACGGCTATAATGGTGAGTACGATGGTGTTGACATATTAAGAGCAATATTTTATTCAATATTCTTGTAAGCAAATAGAAACAATGGAAACGGGATGCACAACATCAATAATCAAGATATCATATAAGCACTTGTGCAATTGAAGAGACAAATACCGTCTGAATGAAATTACACATCCCATGTTACGTTCTCAGTGAAGAGAAGTCAATGCATTCCATAGTAATGACTGTGGCTGGAAATACACTTATCAGATCAGTTATTAATGTGTTTTTGTATAATTCATATTGATGGCAGTATGTTTTATTTTTAAGATAGCTACACGATGGGTTTCTGTTCTCAGTGTCGGATCGATACACAAACAAATTAAATCTTCGTTATCAATGTTGATCTCTCGTTCAACATATCTCAATTACCATGGTTTAAATTTTACTGGAACCATTTATAAGAACGTGGTCAATTGTGATTTACGGTGAGGACATATTTTTGTTGGAAATGATTCAAGTAACACAAAAGTAGAACAGAGCCGTTAAACAAAACGCAAATGATGTATTTATGTTCCGACGACGAGAATAATCAACTGAATTACATAATATGCACTAGCTATAATTTGCAATATAAGATACACAATATTATTTTTGTGTTTTTATATACACAAATAAAAATATTTAGTAAAATTAATAATTTTACTTACTTTTTTAATAAATTTTAAAATATGTTTAATTATTAAACCCAACAACAAATGTTGTATTTCATCTTGAAATGGATGTGTATATAGTTCAAACAGAAGATTATATACATAATTCCATTTTGGCAGCATTTTCATCGACGTCAGCTAACATAAAATAGAGTAGTCATTGTCATTGTCAGCTATGATACTTTATTTAACCCCGCATTATGTGAAAATGAAATTTAAAAAAAAAACTCAAAAGGTAAATCTTATTTACTTATAACATGTGCACATTTTCATTAATAAAAAGAAAGACAAATCGACAAAGAACGCTACAAACTCATATCCGCAAACACTCCTATCGATTTAAACATTGCATCAATACATAAAGGAGAAGACACCGTCAACATACAAAACTAGGTATGTTTACAATCAGTAATTAGACAACAAGATTTAACATGTATGATACACTAACGCCGAAGTAAAACGCAATTGTACAATTCATCATCTGCAATTTACGAGGTAATTATATAATTTGTAGGTGTATAGAATGGTTGATATTGGGGCCATGCGTTCTGTGAAAATTGCGGAATTAAATGAATAGACATTATTGCTTAAGGTTAACATGTGGTTCACTCTCTCCGATGCATGTTATTGTTGGAATTGCAAATTGCTATGAACATTCCACTGAGAAATTACCAATAAGTAATGCCAACACTCATTACAGAATAAGATATATGAACAGTTTTGTAAGAACGATTTCATCGAATAGCAGAACTTATATTATCACCTGGGCATCATAAACTATTATATATGTGTTACAGTAAATCTGTAAAACTATGAATTTCACGAAATTCCTTGACGATTTAGGATTTTCGTGAGAAGACAGTATGCTATAGGCTGTCAATTGTAGTTTTGTTACTAAAATTCAGGAGTTACAGCCATATCAAATTAAACTGTTACACATAACGAAAAACAAAACAGCAGAACTGTTAAAGACACACCTATTTATGCACTGTAAAAAAAGTTCTTTGTGTCCTCTCATTGACATAATTCTGAAGTTACCTTAAATCTTATTTACGAAAACGCCACAAACGAATGACAGAAACGTTCACGACAAATACGTTTCCAACCGGTTTATATTATATATTGTATGGTCTGTCTGAAGGACTTGGCTTGACATATAAATATACAACTATTTATAAATATAGATAAATAGAACTGCCACTCAATTCCGCCATAACCAACTTAACGGAATTGACGCAACATGAGAAAATACAAAATAATATTCATATATTCATATATTCACGTAAGAATAGCGATATGCAGGTATTGCATGGCAAATCGGGAAAACACACGCGACAGATCTTTACTAATGGGAAAGGACTTCGATAGGTTGACACTTAACACTAATTGAAACAGCAATAAAAGCAGACACACATACGTTCATATAATTCGTAGAATAATTATAATACGCCGTTTGAAATATATTAAGCAACGCAATAAACAAGCCACGATTTTATTGTAAAAAAATGTCCCGTATGCCTGAACGATGTTATCAAAAGGTGTAACCAATGCTATAACATTACATAACAACTGGTTATATTCGGAGCAATGGCCTTAATAAACTATTTTTAAATATCCTTAAGTCAGCGTTATGTATGGTCAGGAATCTACAACACGATTCTATACTCATGGCCGTGGTTTATTTGAGAAAAAATTATCTTTAGTCTTTATTGAGTAAATATCTATAATCCGCCAATTTTTATTAAAACGTTTATTCAAAGACGTTTACGTCTTTTTGTCAATGTAATTATACACTCTATATTTTGTTACTATTTAAAACTGTACTGGATCGGTACGTTTGAAACGATTTAAATATATTGCGTTTGAGCATCAGCATTTTACTATAAAATTACCTCGAATTACGTAGATCATGTATCCGCCAAAACGACAATCAGGGCGTCATCAATTAAGACAATTTCAGCATAAGTCGCCCATTCTGTCGATCTGAAAGGATTATTGAACAATGAAAAAGTTTAAAACGTTATTTGGATTTGTCTTGGCAACACGGTTTCTTGTTGTGCATCTAAGCATTCTCTGCTTTTCTGTCATGTTGTGCATATTTTATGACTTGGTCTCATTTTATTACCATGTGTTATAAGAAATATTGCTGTATTTGTAGCGCGCCGTTACAAACTAAATGTGTTGTGCTCGATATTATATATCATGTACAAATGGCAACATCATTGATGGGTAATTCACTAAAAGAATCATATGCATGCGTTAAACTCGTTCATTAGAATCACGGCGTATTGTTCACCAGTTTATCGTTAAGTTTATGCGAGGTCCTTTTACACTCCTTGTAAGTGGGATATATCATTTATTTGACGCATTATTAATTAACTTTATAATATGAGACGGGAATGTGTTCAATTTGTTCGCCCCATACAAGTTGAGCCTCGCCAATAAAGCTCGAAACTCGCCTTATACGAGAAAAAGGCGGCCAATATGGAAAAACACGGCCAATACGGAAAAGGTCGGCCAATACGAGATTCAGATAATCAGAAACCAGGAAAAACTCTGCTTTATATTAGAATCTTTCAAAAGTGGCAGTTTGGTTCCTCCGCAGATATGTGTTGCGTTCTGAGAAAACTGGGCATAATGCATGTGCGTGAAGTGTCGTCCCAGATTAGCCTGTGCAGTCCGCACAGGCTAATCATGGACGAAGCTTTCAGCATAAATTGGATTTTTGCTAAGAAGAGACTTCATTTTAACGATAATTAAGATAATATTATAAAGTTAATTAATAAAATTGTCATTAATTTGTTAAATTCATATTGGCTTCGTTAATGAGCTTCAGACAGCCGTATTGGCATTCGGCCTGCGGCCTCAGGCCAATTCGGCTGTCTTCAGATCAATAACGAAGCCAATATGAATTCAACTAATTAATAACATTATATTACACTATTAAAGTCCAAATATTTGACCGCACTGGATTTATAAAGTTCATTTTACGCCATCATATCACGAAAATATGGTACAAATCAGTCAATGTTTCTGTCACTCACAGCTATTAATACTTTGAATATAAAATGTGATAAAACACATGGACGTAGGCAAAGTATGATTGTCTGAGGTATTAATTACATCACAAAGTTGACTGGGTGTAATGAAGCGATTTATCAGACTCCTCATTTGTGTAAAACTCGAGCCACGACAAGGACCGAATGTGGAGCAAGATAAGAACAATACATCTCAAGCAACATATTAGGAATATTGTTTCTTGCTATCATCAGCGATTATCCCTGTGTACGGTAAGAGACGAAAAGAATAAAACATAATTGCAGTATTTGTTGCATAACAGTTAAACATTTGATAACAACTTGAAACAACCTATTATTTAAACGTGTGATCTGGTCTGCAAATGCATGAACAACGGCAATACCCATATCATTTTTTTTTTATAAATGTATGCGTTCCACTTTTATACAGGACATACATGTTTATAATAGTGTCTTCCAATATACAGACACTCCATATGCACGTCATTTGATTTCTACAGAATCTGCAACGAGTTGTTCTTAAAATAAACGATGTTATTAGTCGAGTTATGAATTGTTTAGTAAGCGTTTTTTTCTGCAAATTTAAAACAAAAACATATGCCACCGCCTTGTTAGTAGAAAATATGTCTCGCGATTGTTCCATTGAATATGACAGGCGAGACAGTAATTGTTTATACTGAGACGGTCATACTTGGTTATCATCAAGGAAATATAAACAGGACAAAACATAACACTTAATATTGGTATCAAAACAGTGCAAAACATACAGCAAAGGGTCTGTCAGACTGCTGAAATTAGGATGGGGTACCCGTTTTGGTTGATAGTTTACATGAACATAAAGGCTGCATGTCCATCATACTTCAGAGAGACCATAACACCCGGAACACCTTTGTTGAGTGCTTAGAATTTATGATGCATGTATTTGCGTTCTATCACAGAACAATTATCGACAAAATAAAGAAGTAAAATATGTGTGTTCAATGTAGTGCCGTCGTTAAACATTTTGTCGATGACATAGTTTTATATTTTGCAGTATGCCATCATAATTTCCACCCATCGCAGGTTGAACTTTTTTTTCGGGATGGAGTATATATATACAAGTAGGCCTACATGTTTTTCAAAACATACTTCTTTATGCAAAATAAATCTGTTTGGGGTATTTTATTTGCAGTAGGTTCAAATGATTTTTAATACGACCCACTCCAGTTATGAGATATGTATATTAAGTATATTTAAACTACTAAAAGAAAATGATGTGGTCTTTAATTTACATTAAACGTTTTTCCTTTCCAGATGTTTTTTCACAAGCTAGAATACGCCCTCTGCCTAAAAGTGCATGACGATGATATTTAAACTTACAATATGAAGCTATATGAAGATTTACTTTATGAAAAATAACGTTTCAATGAAAGCTTATTTGATCTTTTGTTTTTGCGACGCGGTGTGCTGTTTTTGAAAATGCGACAAAATAATGGACAAAAACGTACATTGTCAACATAACTCTGATTTGCTGCAATATCAGTAAATCGGTGAATATCATTCTAGCTTTCTCTGTTAATAATATATGTCATAAAAGAAATATATACAAATCTCTGAATAATAACACACTATACACATAAACGTGATAACATACTGCGTTTAATATGCCTTTATTGGTTTTTGACGTCATTCAGAGAAACACAATCAGCAATAAATATCTGTCTTGAAAGAGTGAACTAACTTGTTAGCTTGCACGAAGGAATTAATGTATCACTCTTTAATTAAGAGGGCCATTAACACAGGCAAGCACATAACTGTTGCATTCACGGAATGGCATAAACTCGACCTGGAGTCTTCTTAGCCATATGATGTTCTGAATACTCAAAAATGAAACTATAACATTTCCAGGACACGACGCAATTGTCGAGTTCAACAGAAGAATGGATTTGTTTTACTTAAAATGTAATATAATTTTTGACACAATGATGCATTTTATGTGGGAACATGAAATGCATTATTTGCTGTTGAAAACATCAACACTTACTCTTAAATGAAAAGATTCCCCACGGAAAAAGAAGGCCGCTTCTTAATGCCGGGTGCAAAAGTCTTCATCATTAATAAGTGCAACTGAATATATTTTAATATTAGAGGTTGGCAGTCTTTATTTTAATTCAATGCTCTTGTGTGCAAATTGACTTCTTTTGTAGTCCTAGTGTACACAATCTGTATGGCGCATATCTGAAAGGGGACTTTTTTCTTCTCCTTTTAGATTAATCATCATTAGGGTGGAAAGCATTGCACCGTCGTTATTCACACTTTGTCCGGTGCATCCGTCTATATTAGTGGCTGATTATCCGACTTTTTCCTGTCGTTTGAGACTTCCTTCCACGGCTTTAGAGCTTCTTTAGTCCTAGGCTTTTTCTGTCTGTGTGATTGTGTGCCCGCCTTTGGCATTGCTCTCCTAATCATAGAGGCACTTAAACCACCACGACATGTTAACGAATCAGCAGACGTTCATTATTTGGAAAAAAAACTGCCAGAGGTCATTCATATAACTCGTAAGGTATTTTGTGTACGTCATAAAACTGTGTGCACTATTTGTGTTACGTATTTGTATTTTGGGTTATTACATTTATCAAATAACAATGATTGTCTTTAATACGTGTTAATGTGAATATAACTTTTATTTTCAATCCCTTACTTTAATCATTTTCAAAACTTAAAGTTAAACAATGTTCTGTTCTGAAGCACTCAGTCATGATTAGTGCTTATTTAATTTCAAATTACTTTCCATTATTTACAAATCAAATTAAGTCCGCAATGAGTTTAAAAACTGCACTTGAATGTGTTGTGTTCTCAAAACGCTGAGGAGACGTATTCATAATTTATTCTCTAAGAATGTAAACAGTGTCGTGCAGCGGTGAAATATCTTGGCTTTTACGTTTGATAGTAATAAGTCACACACTGTATAATATGCATGTATGTGTACGTCTTTTCCTGTGTGAAACGAAAATTTAATTATTTACGACCTCATGCATGCTTATATCTTTAACAGTCGCACAAATATGTGTATGTTAATGATTGCATTATCCTATTTATAGTACAGGTCAAAGGATTGAAATTGTAAGCAAACTCTTTTGGTATAAAAATAATTACAGACAGTCGTGAATTATGATCAATGCCCACGAATGCATAGTAAATAGAAGCTGCCCTAGTATGCCTGCTTAGATAAAACCACAGCAACACACACATTATTTTATTAAGCTCTGTTACGCTACATCAGTAATCTGTTAAAACGATCCGGTAATACAAAACGAGCACTCAGTGAGATCGGTGAACCGGAAAGATGTCACAATTACATTAAATCGCATGCTATTTTTATTCCATTCAATTTTGCAAATACTGATATGAAATATTGAACTTAATCTGAACAATACGTTATCAAGCAATCATAGACCAGTAAATACTAATTTATTTGTCATTGGAATTTACAATCGAACATGTAAACATGTAACGCATGTCTTCACTTAAACTGTTCATTTTCCTTTGTTTCGTCGTTCACAAACACATTTCACATTATACTTGAAATATTTGTGTTAGTACTTAAAAAGTATTAATTTTAAATCGATTGGATCTAAAGCCTTAAGCTTATGGAGTCACTCTTGTTAATATATGTGCGTCTAAGGAATAACCAGTACTTAATGTTGTTGTGAGTGATATTGACACCTTTCCCAGAGCGGGAAACAAATAGGGACCTCTCCGACCCATTGATGTAAACATAATCACTACGTTTTGTATTTGATCACTAATCTTCTGTCCGCACGTTTGTTCACACTCATTTAGTTTACAATTCCCTATATATATATCCACGTTTGGTATATTCCGCCTACTCAGATTCACCAACTAATGCGTTGTCTAAAGTCTATTACGAAAACCAAGAAGACGTTTTGTTTCCAGAACGTAAAACAACAGTAATGTTGAGTACGAAGTTGTTAATGGTTACATATGAAGAACAATTTTAATTAAACCCACTTATTGTGAGCAAATGGAAACAATGGACACGGGACGAGCTACATAATAGATAACGATATAAAATCAGTTCGAGTCTAAATAATATCTGAATGAAATCAAATAACTCCCGTTATGGTCTAAGTGAAGATATATCAATGCACTGTAAAGTAATGACTGTGGCTGGACACACAATGATCAGATCAGTTCTCTATGTGTTTTGTTATTCATCCTCGCAAATCAACGACGTTCATTGATCAGTATGTTTTTTCAAGATTGCTACACGATGGGTTCCCCAATCGGATCGATACTGAAACAAGTACAATCTTCGTTATCAATTTCTTTAACATATATCTACTGACATGGTTTAATTAGTAATGGAACAATTATTCATTTCACATGTTTGAGCGAGTTCAATTGTGAGTGACGGGGAGGACAGTTTTTTTTATTGGAAATGATGCAAGTAACACAATAGTAGAAAAGAGCCGTTTCATTAAGTCCATTCTTTCCAGCATGCCCATCGACGTCTTCTTACTTAAAATAGAGCCCCATAAAGTCCTTGTCAGCTATGATACTTTATATAACCCCGCATTTTTTGAAAATGGCATTGAAAAACTAAAAAAAATAATCTTATGGCATGTGCACATTTTCATTTATAAAAAGAAAGACAAATCGACAATGACCGCTAAAAATGAATGTCCGCAAACATTCCTATTTATATAAACATTGCATCGATACATAGATAATGAGACCCTATGAAAATACCAAAGTAGGTATATTTAAAATCAGTTACTAGACAACAATATTTAGCATTTATAATACACTTTCGCCGAAGTGAAACGCAATTGTACAATTCATTATATAATTTACGAGGAAATACTTCGATAGTGCATAGAATGGTTGATATTGGCGCCATGCGTTCTGCGAAAATGGCGGAATTAAATGCGTAGACATTATTGCTAAAGGTTAACAAATGGTTCACTCGCTCCGATGCATGCTTTTGTTGGAATTGCAAATTGCTATGAAAATTCCACTGGGAAATTATTCATAAAGCAAAGCCAACACTCTTTACAAAAAAACATATCTGCCCGCATTTGTAAGAACGATTTCATCGAATAACAGAAATACAATTATCATATGGGAATCTTTTATTATTGCATATATTCATATGTTTTAAAGTATTTATATATATGAATGTATACATATATGTATACATGCATGCATTATATATGCATTCATGATAACAAATAATGTGCAACCAGTGGAATAAAGAAAATATAAGAACACTTCTGTTGTTATCTCTCAGAAAACCATCAAAATATCAATATCTTGTTGTTAGTCCTTTTACAAATTATTTCTTAAAAAAGATAACGGCATTAGGAAAATATTACCGCACTGATTTAACGTTCCAGCGTCACTGGCAATGTTACCCACGTTTGCACACATAAATATGCCGTTGCCATGTTGTAATTTAGAATTTTAGATTTTGCATAAATTTATTACACTATTATGCAACTATAATAAACTGCTTACAAGTATGAATAACCTGTAGTACATCATTTAAAACGCAAACAGTCGGGCCAGAAAATAGTAAACATTGATCAGTTCGTATTGATTACCTACGCATTGATATTCAGAATAAATGAGTGTCCATATAAATGGAACAATCGTGTTAACGTATTTTTACATGTCTAAATAGTTTATAATGAACTCATATCGTCGCTTAGAATATATTCCACGAAGTCCATTTGAGGTCTCAAACCTTAAAGGAAACAAGTAACTTCAGGAAGCGCCCAAATAAATAATATTGCAAAATTATATAGCCAAATCATATTGGATTTACGGGATAGATGACATGTAACCATTGAATGACAACAACGTTAGATTGTCCATGGCTGATTTAAGGAATAACTTGAGATGGTGTTGGTGCAAAATTCGTTTGCCATGTCGAAAAACGTACTCGATGTCTACAAAAGCTTAAGCATTGGCAGGAAGCTGCATTTATAAATCCTCCAAGTTTCGCTAGACATGTGAAGCCAATGCTTTTGCAGCTATAAATACATAATACCAGTTGTTCCAGGAACACTAGAACAGTGTTCCTGTCATCCACTATGTCAGTACCTACATTGCGATTTGGATTTGCTCGTGTCCGTGTACTTCTTTATTTTATTTCACGTATACACAATAGACCAGAATAACGATATAGGAAAACAGTTACTTGATTGTGGTTGCGTTTGACACACCGTGCTTTACTGATACCAGCTTAATGTAGGAAATAGAGAGATTGTGAAATGCTTTATATTTAGACTACAACGAGTACTTATTGCGCTACTGCGACATTTGGTTAACTACTTATTACAACAATGTTGACCGAAAACACAAACACCACATCCACAAGACATTTTAATAGTACCATTTCTACAAACATTACTTCTACCATTTCAACTTTTACTCCGTCTTCTACTTCTATGTTATGTTCACGGTTATTCGAAGGCGCAATAAAATTATATGGGATAAATGTAGTAGCATTACAGTGGACGCGTGTCTAGAATTCAGGAGGTACAGTCATTTCGAACTGTTACACGTAACGAAACACAACAATACTGTTACAGACACACATATGTATGCACTGTGAAAAAGTACTTTGTGTTCTCTCTTTACCATAATTCCGAAATAACCATAAATCTTATTTACAACAATGCCGCAAACGAGTTGCAGAATAGTTCACGTGGAATTTAGTAAAGCACTGTACAATTATAGAAACAATTTATCTTTCCCGATTACCCACCGGTCTATATTTCATTTGTAGTGTCTGTCTGAAAGGACGTGGATTTACATATAAATAGACAAACTGCCACTCCATTTCGCCATAACCAACTTAACGGACTTGACGCAACATCAAACAATACAAAAAAATATTAATATTATTCACGTTATAATAGCGGTATGCAAATCTGGATTGCGACAGACCTTTAATATAGGAAGGGACGTTGCTAGAATGACACATAACAAACATTGAAAAGCACAATAAAAGCAGCAAAACATTCGATCATATAATTCGTACACTAATAATAATACGCCAGTGTGAAGTATATATAGATATGCAACGCACAAAACACCCCACGATTTCATTGTGATTGTCCCTTGAACGCTTGAACGATGTTATCAAAAGGTGTTACCAATGCTCTTGTATTGCATTATAACTGGTTGTATACGGAATCATTTATATACATGGACAGGAATCTACAACATGCTATTATATTAACGACCGTAGTTTATATGAGAAATAATTATCGTATAAAATATTATTTTGATTGAAGATGTATTATTTTGTTCTTAGTCTGTATTTTAAAGATATATAGTAAATCCGCATTGTTCAGCAGTTTATCGTTTATTCCACTCCAGGTTCTTTGAAAATCCTTAAAAAAAGGAGATATCGTTTATTTAACGCATGACAATATGAACTTCCAAGTATTCAACGCGATGACTTTACAAAGTACACATTTACGACCTCATATAACGAAACTAACTTACACATACGTCCAGACATTGACGTGTACGTCGTGTGAATTACATGTGTATGCGAAAAGCATATGTTTAAACAAGAAATGACATTGGCGAAGTTCTTTGTCTGACGTGTCAATTTGATCTCAAAGTTGTCTGGATTTGATCAAGCGATTTATCAGACGCATTTGTGTGAAACTCAGCCACGATAAGGACCGAACTGTTGCAGCAATATAAGACAAATTAATCTCCAGCAACATAATCGGAATTCAATTTATTTCTACCATCAGCGAGACTCTTTCTGTACGGTAAGTGACGAAATAAAGGAAATTTAGAATGTCAGTATTTATTGCATAATACACATTTACAAACTTGTAATAGTTATAAGTTTATAAATATATGAGTAACACCTTCTATACAGGATATTAACAACAAATTATTGTCTTCCACTTTACAGACCGTCCACATGCTCGTCATTTGATTCCTACATAATCTACAACGAGTTGTTATTACAATATACGATGTTAATTACAGGAGTTCTGAATTCTGAAGTAAGCGATTATTTTAATTTCTCATCGCGAGTTTAAAACACCAAAAGCTTATTTAATTAATAATGTAAAGGAAACCATCATGATTTGGTCTAAACTTGAAGTGAAGTAAATTGACGTTGACGACTTCATTTCGCCTAACAAATGTCATGTGATTGGTAAGACAAAGAGAGATGGTAGCAAATCAAATCACCCAAAAAAAGTATCTGGAACACGTTAATGATGAAACTGTTTGTGAGGGCTTTATAAAACTAAAAAAATGTAATAACAGTGGTTATAATTCGATATTTATACGATTATGAAACATGTTTTTGATGCTATGATTGAGCGTATTAATGCACATGATTTTTTATCAGCCGAATGCAATATGATTTAGTATTATGCGTACTCTGTACATGTATATTGGTGACTGTAAGACGTTTTCATATGCGAACGGTAAACACATTAAAACACTCTGTATTCGCCACACACATCACAACACAAGACTGCCTTGATACATAAATAAATACTTACGCGTTCGTGTGTTAAAGTATATTGCAATGTTGTGAATAAACAACAACGCTTTGAAAATAATTGGTGACGATTGTGAGTTTCAAATACTTTGAAACAAATTTGAAATCACGAATAACGTTGCGCACTCTAGCAGGTTAAATACATAATTAACTACATTCATCAATACTTCATTATCTTTTTGTATTTCATTTTTCAGAATTAATGCCTCTGTGATAAATATTCAGGTGCAGGATTAATATAACGTCTAGTCCTAAAATCTAATGATATATTTTTAATAAACAGTGTTATGTGCTAAAAAATTATTGACAGCAAGGTATAATATGGGTGTTCGTGTGAGACCGTCCGTTCCGCACCTGTATCTGCCTTGCGTCTCCATTTTGTATATTTTGAGGTGGTGTTTTTAAAACTTTTTCACACAAGTTTTGTTACATTTTACTTCTTGTTTGCTTAAGATATGGGACCCCAATTGATATAAGTACTTGTACTTTATTGGGCTACCCCAGGTCTGCCAGATCAATATATATTTGTACACTGTCATTTCTTTACCATATTTGTTTTATTATATGTTCTTATACGAATTATTGTTATATTGTACCTTGATCTTGTACCTGAATAAATTTGAATTGAATTAAATCGGCCTAATTATGTCCGATAATACTTAAGTAAGTTTAGATTTTGGGGCGTGTCTATGCATACAAGGCATTCTTCAAGTATGAACAAAAATGGCCACTGCCTTTCGGAAAAATGCGTCTCGCGATTGATTCATTGAATACGACAGGCGAGACAGTAATTGTTTGCGTTTTTTAAATTCCTTTCACATCAGGGTAAACATGCGTATGACGATCATGTGTCTGTTTTAGCTCTTGTTTCTAGCAACCCGTTAATGGAAAGATTGCCATTATAAGAAAGTAAATTAAAGGCGATTGGTAAGACACAATACAAAGTGTGTTTTTCTATACAAACTATGTATTCAGAACCCCAATGAAAGTAGATAACATAATCCAAGGGCTTGACTACAAAAACGTCACAGTTGGTTGCTTTACATATCTTAATCTTAATTTGATCCTGCACAAAGTGACAACAATTGTTTTCGTATAATAAACGTAAAGACAACGTTTATCAAAATTACAGTGAATTGCCAGCACATCAATTCGTTAAGTAGTCTTTAACGGATATAACTCTAAAAATGCCTTTTGTTCACCCAAATAGACCAAAATGTGTGTTCTCAGACAACATAACGTCTGTTCATATACAGTGTGGTAAGGTTATGCTAAACTTACGTGTTTCGAAAGAGCAAATCACACAGTCGAGTTGTGGTTGAAAGAAAAACCGACAACTACAATTAATACTTTGCATTGGTAGGTGATCCGGGAGCAGCCATCTCTACAGTTACTTGTCGATTACGAGGCTTCAATAATAAATGCGTTGTCCAGCGGATGTTTTGTCCTGTCAATACCCTCCAGGACAGAACACTTCAAGTGGAATGCAAGGGTTGTCAATACAAATTTAATCACTTTATCATTTTGAATAGACTCCTCACATTATATATGTAATACTGGGTATCATACTGTGATCGTCAAGCAATTCCTTCAAGTCCATGATTTACTGTTTTGCAAAGCTTAACAAGAAGGCTAGTTTAGAATACTATGTACTACGATTTTAGAACTCTTACTTTTATAGCACAATATAAACAAACAATGGGCTCCTTATTACCAGCTCTGAAAGTACTTTGTACCTCTCAGTAACATTCCAGAACAGCATATATACTAAAATCAAAGTAAAGTAAAAACTTTAAAAAAAAAAACACATGTCAGTATATGCAAATACGTGAAATATACGTCTGTCATATATATTTTACCATTAAAAAATCTCGCAACACATATCTACTACACTACTTTTCGAACCAATACTATAACAAGTTTAAAAACGTAAGAGTTTAAGATGTTTCTTTATGAGAGACGTTCGTTTTCTCCAAACACCGAGGAGAGTTATTTATAAAAAAAGTAAACAATTTTAAAAAGTGTCGTGCAGCAGTAAAATAATTTGGCAAGAACATCATTCTTACATATTAAGACATTTATGTTTAATAGTATCAAGTCATTCGCTGTGTATACTATTAATAATAATTTTCCTGTGTGAAATTAATATTTAATTAATGACGACTTCATTGTTCATGCTATATTTTACAGTCTTGCACACATATGTATGTTTATGATTGCATACGCCATTATGAAGCATATTTCTAAGGATTAACATTTTAACCGAATCATTTGATGTTATTATAATTACAGTCATAAAATCTTGATCAATGACCGCTGATCAACGAATGGATACTTTATAGAAATCCACTAGTGCTCCTGACTAAAAAAAAACACAGCAACATTTAATACACATTTAATTATTACCCTCTTTACCACAATAGTAATATGTTAATACATTCCGTTAATACCAAAGAATTACTCAGTGAGATAATTGAGCCGGAAATGTGTAACAAATGCATTTAGGTTATTCGTATGATATGTATATACCATTTACTATTGAAAATACTGATATGAAATATTAAACTTAGACAAAATAATACATTATCACGCAATTAGAAGAGGCCAGTATGGTAAAATGTACTTGTCATAGAAATTGAAGATAAAACATATCATGCAAATATTAACTTAAACAGTGCGTTGTCATTTGTTTCGTCCTTCTCGCATACATGTCAATTTATATTCCATGAAGATTTGTTCGGAGTAAGACTGTTTGGCAGTAATAAATATGGCATGTTCACATATAAGATGTTCAAGCAATAATTAATGGATTAGTATTTTAAATCTTTTTATTTTAAATAGAGTGCATCGAATCCTCAAGCTTATAGAAACACTCTCGGCACTGTATCTGCTTCAAGGGAATACACAGTACTTGATGTCGTTGTAAATGATATTGACACCTTACCCTCTTGATATCCACAGTTTGTTATATTCTGCCAAATCAGATTTACCAACTTATTTGCTCTCTTTGGAAATTTCGACATACTAGATGACATGTTGTTTCAACAAGGCTACAACGGCTCGTCTTGAGTACGATAATGTTAAGGGTTGAAATCTGAAGAACAATATGTTAAACAAAACCCGGGAAACGGGATGCGCAACATCATTTATCAAGACCTCACATCAGCTCTTGTCACACAGAACAGACAAATACCGTCTAAATGAAATTACACATCTCTTGTTACGGTCTCAGGGACGATAAGTCAATGAAGTCTAGAGTAATGACTGTGGCTGGGCATAAATTGAGCAGATCAGTTCTCTGTGTTTTATCAGATGAATGCTGTCATTCATGCTCGCAGACCAATGACGTTTATTCATGTCAGTATGTTTGTATAGGGTACTCCGCGATTGTTCTTTGTACTCCGTCTTTGATCGATAAACAAACGAAAACATGTTCGTTATCAATGTGGGTCTCTCGTAAAACATATCTGTATTGGCACGATTTAATTGTTTATTTAACAATTATTCAAGCAAGGTCAATTTTGAGTTACGGTTATGTCATTTGTTTTAATGACAGAAGTTACAAAATAGTCGAAAATAGCCGTTCAACAAAATGCTAATTTTGTATTTATGTGTCGACGAAGATAAAATACATAATTCTACTTTAGGAAGCATGTCCGTCTGCCTCTTACATTAGTTGCATCTTGTCAGTCATTATACTATATTTAACCCCGCATGATGTGACAATGGAATTGAAAAACTCAAAAGGTGAATCTTTTTTACTAATGACATGTGGACATTAACGTTAGTAAAACGAATGACAAATCGACAAAGACCGCTAAAAAGTCATGTCCATAAACCCTTCTATCGATACAAAAACTTACATCGACACATAGAGAAGTAAACTTGCAAATACCAAACTAGGCATGTTAACACGGTTTTATTTGAATCTAAACTCAATTTTATTATATTTCTTAAATATAGAATTGTTGGATGTGACGATAGTTTCTCTCCTGACGATGTCTCTGTTTTCAATATTACTTTATTTCATTTTTGGTTTAAGTCTTTTAATTAAGATAGCATGCAAAATCTATTTAATAAACCGTATACATTTTATATCAAAACGAACATTGCTACAGCAAAAAAATAAACTCTGTCGTCACTGTTAAAGGCCCTATAAAGGTGACAACCCAAATATAGTGCATATAAACTAGTATAATTTTTACCGGATTTCAGTTACTCTTGCATACAAAATGCTAATAACACAGCTTAGGTGCAACATTGCCAAGAATTATGGAAGATATACCCGTTTCATAATTGGAAGAAATGTTTACAACTTTGCAACTAACATGGTATGTAGCCTCAAAGCGGTGACGTATGCTAAAAATAGCCGAAAACATATTCAATTTTAAATCCGCAGAAAGTAACTTATTTGATCACTACAAACGTTTTAACCATTTAGAAGAGACCTACTTTGTGAGTGATACCGGAAAACGTTGAAAATCAACGATATATTTTTGTTGACCTGAATCACTTTCACTTTCACTTTCCCGAGTAAACAGCGATGAAAATAAACTGATTGTTTCTAAACACAATTGACCTGGAGGACACTGTATTTTGAGCCCAAAACAAGTTGTATTGCTCTTTTTTTATGGTAATGTCCAATAGCATATATATAATGGGTTTTGATAACCTTTATAAATAAAATATGAAAAAAATATTTAAAATCGGTAAATAATTACGGATCGTCACCTTTATAGGGCCTTTAAGACAAATTATATATTTTAACCTACTTTGTTGGTCTACTTTTTCTATACTTAATTTCATTCCAAAACATAGTAAACCGATCAACCTGCGGAGCCGACAAATGCTCTGCAAAAATGTCATTGACGAAATGTTTAACGCCGACACTCCATTAAAACAGATTTGTTACTTCTTTACTTCGTCGATAATAGTTCCTCAACAGGACGGAAATAAATGCCTCGTTAACAACTAAGTATTATACAAGACGAAAATCGGTGTTTCCGGTGTAAATGTCTCTTCTGCAGTCTGACAGACATGCCGCGTTGAAGTTCATGTCATGTATTAACTAAAACTGGTGCCCATTCCCTCCTAGTTTCAGCAGTCTGACAGAGCATGTACTGAATTTTGTGTACTCCAGTTCTTACTTACTTACGTCTAAATTCTGCAGTCATTGCATGATACAACAATTGATTTCTATGGTTTGTCCTGTTTTTTTCCCTTTATAAATTGCAAGTATGACCGTCTCAGAATAAACCATTACTGTCTCGCCTGTCTTACTCAATGGAACAATCGCAATAAGCGTTTTCTTCTAACTAGGCGGTAGCCTATGTTTTATTTATACTTGAAGAATGTCTCGGAAGTATAGAAACGCCAAAAAATTTAAACTTGAATAATTAGTATCGGACATAATAAGGCATTAATTCTGAAAAGGAAATAAAACACATTAGCGAAGTGTTGATGAATGAAGCCTGCTAGAATGCACACCGTTATTCTTGATTTCAGATTGGTTTCAAGGTATATGTAGCTCACATGTATTGAGTACGCAGAATACAGTATCATATTTCATTCTGCGAATAACAAATCGGGTAAATTAATACGCTTGTGTCTTCACGATTTGCCATGCCAGCCAGATCTTCATACGTGAATAATACGAATATTATTTTGTATTTTCCGATGTTGCGTCAATGCCGTAAAGTTGGTTATGGCGGAATTGAGTGGCAGTTCGTCTATGTATATGTAAATCCAAGTACTTTTAAAGAGACACTTCAAAACGGAACATACACCGGTGGGTAATCGGGATGAATAAATTGTTTCTACAATTGTTCAGTGCTATAGTACAATCCACGTGGACATTTCTTTCATACTTTAGCGGTATTCTCGAAAATAAGATGTATGGTTATGTACATACCAATGTAACTATGCGAACACACAGTGGATTTTTTTTCGCAGTGCATAAATAAGTGTGACTGAAAATGTATTGTTGTTTTGGTTGATTTCAAATTTTGGTTTCAAGGTATATGTAGCTCACATGTATTGAGTACGCAGACTACTGTATCATAATTCATTCTGCGGATAACAAATCGGGAAAATTAATACGCTTGTGTCTTCAAGATTTGCCATGCCAGCAAGATCTTCATACCGCTATTTTAACGTGAATAATACGAATATTATTTTGTATTTTCCGATGTTGCGTCAATGCCGTTAAGTTGGTTATGGCGGAATTGAGTGGCAGTTCGTCTATGCATATGTAAATCTAAGTACTTTTGGACAGACAGTTTTTGCTTTGCTATATGGATAATTTTCCCGTGGAATGTTCAAAGCAATTTGCAATTCCAGCGATAACTACATCGGAGCGAGTTGTTAACCTTTCGCAATAAGGGCATCTAAATTAATTACGCCATTTTCATATCAACCATTCTATACACGATCTAGTATTACATCGTCAATTGCAATTGATAAATTGTACATCGGCGTAAGTGTATTGCAAAATAGTAAATAGCGTTGTTTTTATTACTTATGGTAAACCAACCTAGTTTTGTATTTGCATGTTTGCTTCTCTGTGTCGATAAAATGTTTCATCGAAAGAATGGTTAATGGACATGAATTTGTAGCGGTCTTTGTCGATTGGATATTCTTTTTAACGTTAATTTGCAAACCATTAGTCAATAGGATTGACCGTTACATTTTTTCAATTCCGTTCATATTCCATAACTGACATGATGCTACTCTATGTAAGACGCAGATGGACATGCTTCCTTAAATGGAATTATGTATATAAACGTATGTTTCAACTTAATACACATCCATTCCAAGATACATATTAGAGTTGTTATTTAATATTATTTATTTAAACATAGTTAGCATTCGTTTACCAAAAGTGGTACACTTATTAAGTTCACTATCAAATTATATATTTATATTATATATTAAAATACCATAATTATATTGTGTAGCTCGTATTTTTTTCTTTCCTATAGCTATAACAGCTATAATATATGTAATTCAGTTGGTTGTTATCTTCGTCGAAACATATATACAAAATTAGCATTTTGCTGAACGGCTATTTTATACTATTTTGTTACTTGTATAATTTCCAACAAAAACTGTCCTCAGCGTAATTCAAAATTGAAATCGCTTGAATAATTGTTAAATCAACAATAATAGCATGGCAATAAAGATCTGGTTTACGAGAGATCCACATTGATAACGAAGGTTTCATTTGTTTGTGCGTCGATTCGAGACATAGTACAGAGAAAAAGTGTTAAGCAATCTATAAAACCATACTGACATGAATAAACGTCATTGGTTTGCGAGGATGAATAGCAAACTGTCTCTGATAAAACACAAAGAACTTATATTCTCATTGTATGTCCAGCCACAGTCAATGCTATAGAATTCATTGACTTATCATTACTGAGACCGTAACAAGATATATGTAATTTCATTCATACGGTATTTGTCTCTTCTGTAGGACAAGAGCTGATATCATGTCTTGATAAATGATGTTGCGCACCCCGTTTCCATTCTTTCCATTTCTTACACTGATATTGTTTAATATATTGCTCTTCAGATGTCAATCCTTAACATTATCGTACTCAACTCTAGACGTTGTAGCCTTCTGGAAACAGGATGTCATCTAGTGTTTTTCAAATATCGTTAGAGAGCGCATTAGTTGGTAACTCTGAGTAGGCAGAATAGACCAAAATGTGGATATCCAGAGGATATTGTAATTCAAATAAGTATACTAAATGTGTTGAAAGCTAAAAACTTGAAACTTGAAACTTGAGCATTTGATTGAACGCCTATTTCTACGTATAAACATATTCAATGGCGTTTTACAATAGAAATAAAAAAACAAAAATTAAACACAAATTAAAAACATACAATAATGTGGAGTGACACAGAAACCGATCCACAACAAGTGAGCGAGGCAATCCTCATTCACTAGTTAAAAAACGAACAACAGTGCCAAGTATCAAACACGTCTATACAAAACATTTATCAAAAGTACATCACGTATAACCTTTAAAATAATGCAAAAAAAGTCATCGAAAAAGTATGTCTTAAGTTGTTTTTTGAAAGTGTCTATTGAAGTACATTTTCTTAAACTCAAAGGTAGGTTGTTCCATAGTTTTGGACCTACAGTTCCAAAGCTTCTATCACTGAATGTTCTTTTCTTGTTGAACGGTACATTAAAACAGCCTATTGATGATGCTGATGATCTAAGATTACGTTTAGAAATCGGAGTGGATAGAAGTTCGGTCAAGTAGGCAGGAGCATTACCAATTGAACAGTTAAACATGTATGTAAGAATTTTGAATTCGATTCTAGTCTTGATTGGCAGCCAGTGCAGGTCGTGAAGTGATTGTTTTGAACTGTCACTCTTTCTACGGCTTAAAACCAATTTTGCGCACATATTTTGAACACGCTGTAATTTTGCCAATTCACACTGGGAGATGCCGTACAAAATAACGTTACAGTAGTCCAAATGTGAAATGACTAAAGAAAGAACTAGTGTTTCTGTAGCGTCTTGCGTTAAGAATTTACGAATGTTTTTTATTTTAAAATAATTCAACATTGCAGATCTACACTTTCTCTTAATGTGTTCCTTGAAGTTCAGCGTTTCATCCAGAAAAGCGCCCAGATATCTGATGCTACTTTGACGCTTGATTTTGTCACCACATACATCAATATCCTGAGTGTTACACTTGTTTAATTGAGGGCGACTTCCAAACACTATGTATTCAGTTTTTGAAGCGTTCATTTTGAGTTTATTACTGTTCATCCAGTTGTTTATTTCTTGTGCACAATCTTGGAGTTCGTTGATGGCTTCAGTTTCTTCCGATAGAATCGGTTTGAAACGTTTGCTGGCAGTATGGTCATCTGCGAAGCCATAGACAGAGATGGAAGGGGGTACTATGTCAAAAATTGTTCCNATAGGGCCTTTAAGACAAATTATATATTTTAACCTACTTTGTTGGTCTACTTTTTCTATACTTAATTTCATTCCAAAACATAGTAAACCGATCAACCTGCGGAGCCGACAAATGCTCTGCAAAAATGTCATTGACGAAATGTTTAACGCCGACACTCCATTAAAACAGATTTGTTACTTCTTTACTTCGTCGATAATAGTTCCTCAACAGGACGGAAATAAATGCCTCGTTAACAACTAAGTATTATACAAGACGAAAATCGGTGTTTCCGGTGTAAATGTCTCTTCTGCAGTCTGACAGACATGCCGCGTTGAAGTTCATGTCATGTATTAACTAAAACTGGTGCCCATTCCCTCCTAGTTTCAGCAGTCTGACAGAGCATGTACTGAATTTTGTGTACTCCAGTTCTTACTTACTTACGTCTAAATTCTGCAGTCATTGCATGATACAACAATTGATTTCTATGGTTTGTCCTGTTTTTTTCCCTTTATAAATTGCAAGTATGACCGTCTCAGAATAAACCATTACTGTCTCGCCTGTCTTACTCAATGGAACAATCGCAATAAGCGTTTTCTTCTAACTAGGCGGTAGCCTATGTTTTATTTATACTTGAAGAATGTCTCGGAAGTATAGAAACGCCAAAAAATTTAAACTTGAATAATTAGTATCGGACATAATAAGGCATTAATTCTGAAAAGGAAATAAAACACATTAGCGAAGTGTTGATGAATGAAGCCTGCTAGAATGCACACCGTTATTCTTGATTTCAGATTGGTTTCAAGGTATATGTAGCTCACATGTATTGAGTACGCAGAATACAGTATCATATTTCATTCTGCGAATAACAAATCGGGTAAATTAATACGCTTGTGTCTTCACGATTTGCCATGCCAGCCAGATCTTCATACGTGAATAATACGAATATTATTTTGTATTTTCCGATGTTGCGTCAATGCCGTAAAGTTGGTTATGGCGGAATTGAGTGGCAGTTCGTCTATGTATATGTAAATCCAAGTACTTTTAAAGAGACACTTCAAAACGGAACATACACCGGTGGGTAATCGGGATGAATAAATTGTTTCTACAATTGTTCAGTGCTATAGTACAATCCACGTGGACATTTCTTTCATACTTTAGCGGTATTCTCGAAAATAAGATGTATGGTTATGTACATACCAATGTAACTATGCGAACACACAGTGGATTTTTTTTCGCAGTGCATAAATAAGTGTGACTGAAAATGTATTGTTGTTTTGGTTGATTTCAAATTTTGGTTTCAAGGTATATGTAGCTCACATGTATTGAGTACGCAGACTACTGTATCATAATTCATTCTGCGGATAACAAATCGGGAAAATTAATACGCTTGTGTCTTCAAGATTTGCCATGCCAGCAAGATCTTCATACCGCTATTTTAACGTGAATAATACGAATATTATTTTGTATTTTCCGATGTTGCGTCAATGCCGTTAAGTTGGTTATGGCGGAATTGAGTGGCAGTTCGTCTATGTATATGTAAATCCAAGTACTTTTGGACAGACAATCCAAAACAGAATATACACCGGTGGGTAATCGGGATGAATAAATTGTTTCTATAATTGTACAGCGCTATAGTACAATCCACGTGGACATTTCTTTCATACGTTAGCGGTATTCTCGAAAATAAGATGTATGGTTATTTACATACCAATGTAACTATGCGAACACACAGTGTTTTTATCGCAGTGCATTAATAAGTGTGACTGAAAAAGTATTGTTGTTTTTGGTTTTCGTTATGTGTATAAGTCAAATTTGATATGGATGTACCTCCTAATGTCTAGTCACAGCACTACAATGGACTGTCTATAGCATACAGTATTGTAGCATATAGCACTAAAACAATGTCCACTAAATAATGGCATAACCCAATATAAGTGTTTGCACACTCTTTTGAATATAATACTTTAAAACTTGGCGATTTTGTCGAAATGTTTATTGTTATCTTTTCTTGATTTCTAGTGTATATATGCAATAATTAATCACTCCCATATGATGATATTCGTTCGGTTATTCGATGAAATCGTTCTTACAAATGCGGTCATATATTGTATTCTGTAATGAGTATTTGCTTTGCTATATGGATAATTTTCCCGTGGAATGTTCATAGCAATTTGCAATTCCAGCGATAACTACATCGGAGCGAGTTGTTAACCTTTCGCAATAAGGGCATCTCAATTAATTACGCCATTTTCATATCAACCATTCTATACACAATCTAGTCTTACATCGTCAATTGCAATTGATAAATTGTACATCGGCGTAAGTGTATTGCAAAATGGTAAATAGTGTTGTTTTTAATAACTTATGGTAAACCAACCTAGTTTTGTATGTGCATGTTTGCTTCTCTATGTGTCGATAAAATGTTTCATCGAGAGAATGGTTAATGGACATGAATTTGTAGCGGTCTTTGTCGATTGGACAATTTTTTTAACAAAAATTTGCAAACCATTAGTATATATGATTGACCGTTACAGTTTTTCAATTCCGTTCATATTCCATAACTGACATGATGCTACTCTATGTAAGACGCAGATGGACATGCTTCCTAAAATGGAATTATGTATATAAACGTATGTTTCAACTTAATACACATCCATTCCAAGATACATATTAGAGTTGTTATTTAATATTATTAATTTAAACATAGTTAGCATTTGTTTACCAAAAGTGGTACACTTATTAAGTTCACTATCAAATTATATATTTATATTATATATTAAAATACCATAATTATATTGTGTAGCTCGTATTTTTTTCTTTCCTATAGCTATAACAGCTATAATATATGTAATTCAGTTGGTTGTTATCTTCGTCGAAACATATATACAAAATTAGCATTTTGCTGAACGGCTATTTTATACTATTTTGTTACTTGTATAATTTCCAACAAAAACTGTCCTCAGCGTAATTCAAAATTGAAATCGCTTGAATAATTGTTAAATCAACAATAATAGCATGGCAATAAAGATCTGGTTTACGAGAGATCCACATTGATAACGAAGGTTTCATTTGTTTGTGCGTCGATTCGAGACATAGTACAGAGAAAAAGTGTTAAGCAATCTATAAAACCATACTGACATGAATAAACGTCATTGGTTTGCGAGGATGAATAGCAAACTGTCTCTGATAAAACACAAAGAACTTATATTCTCATTGTATGTCCAGCCACAGTCAATACTATAGAATTCATTGACTTATCATTACTGAGACCGTAACAAGATATATGTAATTTCATTCATACGGTATTTGTCTCTTCCGTAGGACAAGAGCTGATATCATGTCTTGATAAATGATGTTGCGCATCCCGTTTCCATTCTTTCCATTTCTTACACAGATATTGTTTAATATATTGCTCTTCAGATGTCAATTCTTAACATTATCGTACTCAACTCTAGACGTTGTAGCCTTCTGAAAACAGGATGTCATCTAGTGTTTTTCAAATATTGTTAGAGAGCGCATTAGTTGGTAATTCTGAGTAGGCAGAATAGACCAAAATGTGGATATCCAGAGGATATTGTAATTCAAATGAGTAAACTAAATGTGTTGAAAGCTAAAACCTTGAAACTTGAAACTTGAGCATTTGATTGAACGCCTATTTCTACGTATAAACATATTCAATGGCGTTTTACAATAGAAAAAAAACACAAATTAAACACAAATGTGGAGTGACACAGAAACCGATCCACAACAAGCGAGCGAGGCAATCCTCATTCACAAGTTAAAAAACGAACAACAGTGCCAAGTATCAAACAAGTCTATACAAAACATTTATCAAAGGTACATCACGTATAACCTTTAAAATAATGCAAAAAAGTCATCGAAAAAGTATGTCTTAAGTTGTTTTTTGAAAGTGTCTATTGAAGTACATTGTCTTAAACTCAAAGGTAGGTTGTTCCATAGTTTTGGACCTACAGTTCCAAAGCTTCTATCACTGAAAAAAGTAAATATTTGAACCAAGGCATTAATTCACTAAAACATTCTTAGTGATAAAGGACAAAATGAAGTGAATATGTTTACCGCCTTAGATCGGAGAGGTCCCTATTTGATCCCCACTTTGGGAAAAGTGTCAGTATCATTTACAAAGACATGAAGTACTGTATATTCCTTGAAGCAGAAACATTGCCTGGAGTGTTCCAATAAGCTAAAAGATTTGATGAACTCGATCTAAAATAAGTACAGTTAAATTACCTATCCATTGAGTATTTCTTGAAAATCTTAGATGTTAACAAATTTATATTTATTAATGTCTCGCAATCTCATTCAATCGCACAAATCTATATCGAGTACACATGTAGTATGTTACATGTATTTGAAAAAGACGAAACAAAGGACAACGCTCTGATTAAGTTCAGAGTTGCATTATATGTTATTTTTTCTATTTTTATGACAACTTCATTTTAACAAACTTGCCTCTGATTGCGTGTTCATTTGTTATTCTATCTTAGCCTAATATTTCATATCAGTATGTTCAATAGTAAATGGTATATAAATATCATACAAATATACTAAATGCAATTGTTACATATTTCCGGCTCACTGATCTCACTGAATGTTTTTTTTTTGTATTAACGGAATATATTAACATGGTGTGGTGTTACCGAGAGTTATAAAGGAATGTGTGTTAAGTGTTGCTGTGCGTTATTAAGTATGGTAGACTTGTTGAGCTTCTATTAAGTATCAATTCGTTCATCAGCGGTCATTTAGCATAGAACCTGCCTGTCTGTAATTATAAAAATACCAAAGAATGAGATTAACATTTCAATCCTTAGATCTATGATACATAAAGGTTTATGCAACCATAATCAAACATCTGTGTGTATGACTGTAGAAGAAAAAAAAGAAACATGAAGTCGTTATTAATTAAATATTAATTTCACACAGGAAAATTATTATAAATAGAATACACAGCGGGTGACTTGATACTATTAAACATAAATGTCTGAGTTTGTAAGAATGATGTTCTTCACAAATTGTTTAACTCTTGCACGATACTATTCAGCAAGAGCTGTCAGAGGACAGCGCGCTCGACTATTCGAGTGCTTGACAGTATAAC